>JNEM01013383.1:0-15271 GCA_000697335.1 Conidiobolus incongruus B7586
TATTATAAAAATAATTTAATTAAAAAACAAATAAAATAATAATAATATAAGATATATATTTAATATTAATTAATAACTATAGATCATCATAATTCTTTTAATAAAAGTAATATATATTGAAATATAAAGAAAAATCTAACATTGAATGTAAAATAAAATATAAATGGTTAAATTATTAATAAATTTTTTAAAAACATATATAATTATATTAAATTGCAAGTTAAACTTAAAAGCATTAATTCTTTAAATCTATTTAAAAGTCAAAGATAAATATTTAAGATAATATATACACTAGCCTGCAAAAGTAAGTCATAAAATCAAAATTACTTAAATATTTACCTATATCTTAAATAATTCCAAATTAAATAAATTTAAATTAAACTATATAATTTACCTATATTAATTGATTATAACTAACTATATTTGATTATATTATATTAGCTATTGGTTAATATATCAAAACCTAAAATTTAACCAAGATAAGCTATAAATATGTGGGTTTATAAATTAAGGGGGTATAAATAACAAAACTTATATATATCTTCTTTTTTTTTGCTATATTATATATATTATAAAACTATTAAGCTAATATTTTAAAATTAATATTATAATGCCTAAATCTCTCTTTAAAAGAGTTCACTTACATATTAATCAACTTTATAATAAAAATAAATCAACTTATAAGATTATTAAAATTACTAGTGCTAGCTAATCTATTGTAGTTAAGGTTATTAAGAATAATGCTAAAGAAACACTTAAACCAAAACTTAAATATGCTAGGATTATAGATAAATATGATGAAAAGTATATTTGTAGATTAATTAGTACAGGTAAGTATAATATTACTATAGAAGTATAACAAGAATTACAAGACTATATAAAAATATTAGTTAGTATTGATACTATTATACATACTTTATATTAGAATAGATACTACTTATATCTTAAGAAAAAACACCCCCAACTAAAGAAGTTTTATTATAAAGCTAAGTAGGAGTTTGAATGTCAACACTAAAGTTGAACCAAAACTAACTAGAGTAAGGTTATTTAGTTTAATATAACAAAGATATATTTTAATAGATCTAATAAAAGAGCTAGATATTTCAAAAAAGATAAAAAATTACTTTATAACCATCATGTTATTATAACCCAAAAATACAATGATAGGTCAATTATAGTTTAGGGATGTATATTATCTTTAGGTGTAGGGTATTTTTATAGGGTTGATAGGGGAATTAATGCTGAGATATACTAAAGTATTCTAAACAATAAATTGAAAAAAATTATTGAGTGGTATAGATTAAAAAAATCAAATATTATTTTCCAACAAGATAATACACTTTGTTATACTACAAATTCTACTATTAAATAGCTTAAAAATAAAAAAATAACTATTATGAAATAGCCTCCTCAATCTCTTAATTTTAACCCAATTAAATATCTTTGGGATCAATTAAAAAAATCAATTAAAGCTTTCCCCCTAGCAGAAAATTTAGATTAACTTTAAAAGTATATTCAAGAAACTTAGAATAATATTAGTCCTGCTTAATATAAGAAGCTAATTGACTCTATATCTTATAAACTTAAAGAAGCTAGAAAAGCAAAAGATAGATATACTAGATATTAATTTTTCTATCAATACTAAAACCTACAAATTTATAACTCACCTTAAATATACTTTTAGTGTTAATATATCAATTAATAATTAATTAAATTTAACTATATATATTATATTATAAATAAAATATATATATTAATTACATAGTTTAATATAAGTTTATTTAAATTAGAATTGATTAAGATATTAATAGAAATATATATATTTTTAATTTTTTGACTCATTTTTGCAAGCTAGTATATATCCTTTATTTTTAGCTAATATATATATTATTATAGTATATAATTTAAACTCTTATTTTCCTTTATAATATATTATATCTATATTATTCTATAATATAATAAAATAATTAAAGATTTAAATCACAAAAGTGCTTAAGATTTTAAACTATTATTTTATATAGCTTATTAAAATCATTATCTTTAATTAACTATAAAAGTATTTTACTCTACTAACTCCTAATTTTATTAACTATACTAATAATATAACTATATATAACTATTAATATAATATGATATATAACTAGGCTTATTATAAATAATTCAATGGTATATAAACTAACTAATATTATAATTATAAATATTTTTGAGATTATATTAAATATTATACTAAATAACTTTGTAAAGAATTGAATAGAGTAACTTGATTAAATTATAAAATAATAATAATAAAATTAAAATTATCTTGACTAAAAATTACTGATTAAGTTTAATATCTATATATATATATTAAGATTATAATAATAAAGCAAATATTGATATTTATTATTCTATCAATATAATTAATTTAATTAAATTAATTTTTTTGAATATTTAAATATAATTTTAGCTTGACTTAGGTTAATAGAATATAAACATAAAGAAAAATTTATATTAAAGCTTATATTAATATATTATATCTTATAAACTAATTTTAATATATTAATATTAATCTAATGAAATTAATAATTTAATTTGATAGTATTAGAGAATTCAAAAACATTGAGTTTTAATTTTTAACAAAGATATTATATTAACCTACAAAAGTAAGTTATAAAATCAAAAACACTTATATTTTTACTAATAACTTAATTAATATTTAATAAAATAAACTTAAATTAAATAATTAAAATTTATTATATTTATAAATAATATATATTATTAAATAATAATATTTGATTATTGATTAGTTAAAATAAAAACCATTAAATTTTACCTAAGATAAATTATAAATTTATAGGTTTTTGATAATAAAAAAAATTAAAACTTAGTATATCTACCTTTAACTTTTTTAACTTCTTTAAGTTTATAAGGTATAGAATCAACTAATTTCTTATATTATATAAGGTTAATCTTGTTTAATACTTTTTAAACATATTTTTAAAATTGATTTAAATTTTTTGTGAGGGGGAAAACTTTAATAGCTTTTTTTAATTTATCTTAAAAAAGTTTAATTAAGTTAAAGTTAAAAAATTAAAGAAGCTATTTTATAAGTATTATCATGTTATTTTTAAGCTATTTGGTAGTAAAAGTTATAATATAATAAGAGGTATTATCTTATTAGAAAATAATATTAAATTTATTTAACCTATATTATTCAATGGTTTTTTTCAAATTATTATTTAGAAAACTTTAATAAATCTCAGTATTAATTCCCCTACTAATTTAATAAAGATACTTTATACTTAAAAATATTATATATACTTAAATAATAATTAATTTACTATTATACTTTTAGGTAAAAATAATATAATAGTTATAAAATAGTTTTATATTTTTTTAAAACATTTAATTTTTCTATTAAATTTACTAAAATATACTTTTGTATTATTAAACTAAATAGTTTTATTTTAATTAATTTTATTTTAATATTAATAATAATATTTAAATTTTTATTTAGTTTTATAGTAAGATTTTTTTAATTAAGGGTGTTTTTTCAAAATATAAGTGGTATCTATATTTATATAAAGTATATATAATAATATTAGTGTTAACTAATATCTTTATATAGTTTTATAATTCTTGTTATATTTTTACAATAGTATTATACTTGCTTATATAAACTAATCTATAGATATATTTCTTATTATATTTATTTATAATTTTAACATACTTAAGTATAAGTTTAAATGTGTTTTTATTGTTATTTTTAATAGCTTTAACTATAGTAAACTAGTTAACACTAGTAATTCTAGTAATATTATAAGTTAATTTATCTTTTTTATAAAGTTGATTAATATATAAATATATTTTTTTAAAAAGGGATTTAAATATAATAATACTAATAAAAAAACTAAATATAATTATAAAATATAATATATAATAATAACAAAGAGAGAAAAAAGATATAGTTATATATTGTTAAATATATCCCTTTATCTCAAAAACCTATAAATTTATAACTCACCTTAGTTAAATATTAAGGGTTAATATTCTTGCTAATAGTTTACTAAATATATCTAAATATAATTATTTATTTTCAAATAATATACCTGAATTATATATTATAGTTTCAAGTAATCTAATATATATAATTGTTTTAGTTATTAATTAAAATATATATATATTAGATTTTATAACTTATTTTTGTAGGTTGGAGTATTAAAATTATATTTTATATATTAAATATTAAAATTAATAAAAGTAATTATATATTTTTAATAGAATTTAATTAAGTTATAATTGTTATTCTTTTGAAAATTCTTCCAAAATATTTTAAATATGCAATTATAATAAATAATTAAATTAACCAAATTTATTATTCTTTTTGTTAAGAGACTAGTTCTTTAAATTCTTATATACACTTTCATATAATCCAATTAACTATAAATTATATAATTAATTTATACTTATATAATTAAATTAATTGTATAAATAGCATTAAATTATCTAATAAACTAGGTTCTTTTTTTTCCTCTCAATTCTTACTATTTTTTACTTTTACATTATTTTTAAGATTGAGATTATATTCTGTCAATATTATAGGATATTGGCACTACCTAATATAAATCTTAATATATCAGTGACTCATCCTAGTTTGAAGCTTAATTAAACTTTGTTTACACTTGCACACTACAACCACATTATATTACCACATTCTGTGCATATTACTTTATATTAAGTTTTCCTCTGTACTATATTAGTTTAACTACCACTACACTTATACTTTTATATTCTCTAAAAATGCAATATTGGAAAAATAAAAAAAAATTAAAAGGTCAAAATCAAGTTTACAACAATTTATTATTATATATTGGTTATAGATATAATAATTACTAGTAAAGAAAATTAGACTGTACAGTATTAATCAAACTTCAGAATATAAATAATTTTTATTAGCTGATAATAATGGAATATTAATTATTGTTTTCAAATAATCACTAGCATCAAGTTACTATATAATCACTCTACCATTATTTTATTAATATAAAAATAGCAAAAAAATACAACTAGATATCAACTTGAACAAAATAAATTTAAAAAGAAAACATTATTTTAGGAGGTATATAAACTCAAATGAAATTAAATAAGTTATTAATTTTAAGAAAACAAATTTTTTAGAATGTTCAAAATTGATGGATAAGCAATACAGGTAAAATATTGAAATAGTAATAAGTAAACATTTGAGAAGACCAAAATTTAATGATTTTATGATATCTTCTATATTGCTTGATAACTAAATATAATACCCTTCAAATATTTATCCAATTTCAAAATATTATAATTCTTAAAAATTTATTACAAATTTAAATAATTCTAATTTAAAAATAATTTTTGTGAAAATTATTTAAAAATTCATTAAAAATCCACCAATCAACAAAGAACAATTAGCATTACGAAAAGATCACAAGAATTTGTATAAATTTGATGTTTAATAGCACAAATTTCGCTATTATAACTAAACAAATTCGGATTTAATGATAATTTTAGAATTAGTATATTCACAACTTTAATATATGAATTAATAAAAATAAAAATTATTATGATTCTAAGCTTATTGATATTAAAATATCTCTCTGATATTGGTAGGTAAAAAGCTATAATACTTTTCAAGAAAATATATTTCCAAATAGATGAGTTTTAAAACGAAGAATATTTCTATATCAATAAACAAATTTATTCTAATATGATGAAATAAAGGATTCCAATAAAAGAAATGAATAGTGGTTATATTAAATGATTACAACAGTGTTTAGTTAATTTGGTTAAACTTTGGAAAAAAATGAATATTTATCAATAAATTAAAACGAGAATCAAAACACGAAAAATTAACCAATTAAATGTCAGAATCAACTTTCTTGAATATCTTAGGGCAAGTCAAATTTTCCCATAATTTACAATCCAAAGTGTATATATCAAATTAGAGTTTATCTCGACACCAGTTTTAATTCAATAATTAAATAAACAAAGGTAGATTGTTAATATTGACTTAATACCTGTTATAATATATAAACAAACTTGTAACATATTCAAAATCTCCCAATTTATATCGTTCTTATGGGTATAATAACAAATTGGTCACAACACTACCAAATAACAATGAAAACTAATAATTTATGAATTTTTTTAGTTTTTAATATATTTTATTCATTGTTATTTGACTTTTTGTTTTTAAAATCAAATAATAAACTTATTTATTATTTGAGTTATTAAAACATTTTGGAGAGGCAATTTATTATATGATATGAATATGCCTCCAGCTCCAACGACCAGAAAAGTCATAGAAACTTCTGATGTCCAAATCGAACAATACTCCGAAGACATAACAACTAGTAATTCTATTTACTATCAATTTAACGCCTTCAGCTATTAACCTTTATCTTCATAATTAGCACAAGTAAGAGCTAAAATTAAACTAGTAATTAGATTTTTGATGTTTTGGAACATTTTGAATTAATTAATTTTTTTAAAAGGCATCTAGAATCGCTAATCGCAAGGCAGAATTAAGCAAACGATCAGCACGCGAAATTTATAAGATTGAAAAGGAGAATAATAATATTACTACCCCTTTACTTCTCAAATTGGCTAAACAGGCTGGAACTGAAGGTGATTTAAATTGTAAGTCATAATTATTCTAACTGATGTAACAGTTTTTAACCTTTTTATTTTTTAGTTATGTTTAAAATGATGAAAATTGGTATATTAATATGATTTATATATCTATTATGAATATATGTAATAATACTATTGAATAATATTAGTTGATGCCAAAATTAATGGAACATATCAGCCCAATAAGCCTAAAATTTTTAAGAGTAAGTTTTCATTTAATATATGCACTCAATTGATAATAATTTCTATGCTTTTCATTTTTTACTTATTTATTTTTTATTGTCCTAGTCACTAAAATCATTTTTAAAGGTTTCAGAATTCGTCGATCCCAGAGTTTAGATTTAAGTGGAGACCAGTATTCCAATGATATTGGTCAGCAGTTGCGCGAATTGAAGGTCGATTACGATGAAGAAAAGAGAAGAAAGAAGGCAATTCAGAGGGAAACTGATGAGGTTTTTGAAATGTTCTACAATCCAACACCTGAAAGTCAGCAGATAATGAAAGAATTGATGGCCAAAGAAAAGGAAGAAAAAGCCAAGCGCAAGGCTGCAAAGAAGCAGATTAAGCAGCAAGCTAATGATGTTTTTGATATGTTTTACAATCCTACCAAGGAAACACAGCAATTCATGAGGGATATGATGCGAGCTGAGAAGGAAGCTAAGGCTCAAAGAAGGGCCGAGGCTAAGGCTAAACAACAGGAAATAGTGGATGTATTTGATATGTTCTACAGCCCAACGAAAGAATCTCAGAAAATTATGAAGGAAATGATGAAGGAGAAAGAAGAGAAGGCTAAAGTCAAGGCCGAAAAGGAAGCTTCTCAAGGCAATAAAGCCAGAAAACCTTCTTTCTTCAGTTACTGGAAGAATGATCTCACCAATACTACAAGAGCTTTGGATCTCGCCACATCTTCCAATCGTCCTACAGCTAAGCGTGCTTCTTCATTCCCAGTTATGTAAATATTAGTATAATCATTATATTTCATATTTAATTAATTCACTTTATAGTCAAAATTACAAAGAATCAAAGCCCCATATTCCTCACATGACTAGACGCAATGTTTATCGTAAGTTCGTAATCGGCGAATTATTTGCATTGACTAATCCATAATTTTAGGTGGAACTAATGCTCAAACCATTGACACATACGATCATTCACCTCTCATTACCCGTAGCCACGATGATGATGATTTGGATCTATACGGAGCTCCCGTTGTTGAGCCAGTTAGTTACTTGAGTAGAAATGCACCAATGGGCACACCAATTATTGGCACATCTACCAACGATCCTTTTGAATCAAGTCTTATTTGAATTATGATTGAGTCTACTTAATCCAACTTCACATATGCTTATAAATTCTAACTAACACTATACAATTGTTTTGGTTTTATACAAAACAATATTCAGCAGAAACATTATAATCATTTACATTATATTTCGAACGACTATATAAGTCGCATAACTATTCATATTAACAAATAAACCATATTTGATGGTAAAATCAATTATCTCAATTAGAGTGTAACAATTTTCTCATAAGTTTTAGCTTTTTATTATTCAAGATCTTTGGTCAATTAAAATTAAATCGATGTGGATATAATGTTAATTAATTTTTGGTTTCATTTTTTTCAGTCAAATGGTTAATTAATGAGGTGATGTTAATTTCATCAAATATTTAATCTAGGTTTATGTCACAGATTCATAACCATTCTCAGAATTCCCATAAATCATAACGCGAATCATTCTCCTATAATTAGTTAGACAATATAACCTTCTACAGTAGGTGGACTCTAGTGTAGTCAGTCTGTTGATCAACCTTTCTTGGTTCAGCTTCCTCTGCACCCTGACTCTGCTCTATTAGTCCAATAAATCTAGTAAGCATCCAGTTCAGTTTATTAATTTTAATTGTTGAAAATGATTTAAAAAATAATTAAGAATTAAAATATAGCTGATTTTTTATTATTTTAGTGATTATAATCTTATATATTATATAAATCAAAAATTTTTTTAATTTTTTATTAAATTATAATATTGGTAAATTTGAAATTTATTAAAGTGTCAGTTTTTATATAATTTATTATTGAATTATTAAGGTATATTTTTTGAGTTTAAAATTTATTAAATTAATATTAATGAATGACACAATATTAATACTTAATAATACATTTTTAAGGCAATTTTTAATAAAACAAAATTAAAATGACATTATGTCTTATTCACCAAATTCAGTTCTTTGATTTTTAAATCAATCATTTTCTTGGGGATTTATTATCTGGAGAATATGATAGAAAGGGCATCAAAGATCAGTCTAAAATAATTTAATTTTTAATCACCTCAGTAATATACATATAATTAATATTATGTAAAATACAAGATTCTTTGATTAAAATTATCTTTCATTAATTAATAATATTGGTTTTTTAAAGTTCTATACTATATCCTAATATCAAATTCTAAGTTTAGTGATAATAGTTGATGGAATATGATATGATCTATATTTATATATATATTTAAGATTAATATTCAATTTTTTTCAAATAATTCTTACTTTGGTATTTATGGCAGCTACTACTTTTCAACCCAAGAGCTTCTTTTATTACTTGGTAATAGATTATATATTTGAATCTATGATTTATCAAATTTAATGATTATATGAAATTTAATACCATAATAATTATGGTCTTTAATCTATATGCACATATAACATACTTTTCTCTTATTTTTTCATTCTTAACTAAAATAAAAAATACTTAGAATTTTAAATTTTTTTTGTAAATTTTAAATCATTTTAAAATCAAGTATTAAGAGAGTTTAGGTTAAAATATGGAAACTGTGCTAGTTATTTTGCTAAGTCATATTAGTAATAAATGAAAATATTTCTGAATTTCATTCTTATTTCGTTTGTTGTTTATAGATGAAAAATAACTTAGAAAAGGTATGTCATTGATATTGGGTTTTCTAGCTTTGACCTATCTAAAGCAACTATATTTTGAAAGACCTCTACTACTAATTGCTACTTGCAGATCTTGTCAATTATTGATAGTGGGGGTTTTATATAATATGATTTTTTGACAAATGCTCTTTGTTTAATTTTGATTAAATTTCAAATTCAACAATTTTCCAATATGTTAGCTACAGTAATAATTTCCATTTACAAAGTCTATATATTATTTAATGATTATGATCTATTGTAAAACAATTAATAGCTATTTTGTATCATATTATAATAGTACTCTAACAAATGTGATTTATAAAAAGTTAATTGATTAAAATTTGCTACTTTATATTTTGAGTTAATAAAAAAGAAAATTTTATCTTATGAGGAATTGATTGTATTATCAGATGACAGTAATTTGAATCCCAATTCTCTCCAATCAGACATTCCCTATAGTGTGCATTTTTTAGGTATGATGGAACCTCCCAAAGTATAGTTGGGACTCAAAAAAATTTTGTCTCTAGCGGTATTGAGAGTCGGTTAAATTATGGTAAAGGTCAATTAAAATTTAATTTAGTATATATACTCAATCTATGTTCCAATTGTCATCCCAAGTAAATTACTCACTCCATTAACTTTCATTTGACCAAATTCTGTCCATTTGTGTAGTTATCAATGCGACTTACATCGATGCCGCACTAGCATATGAATGACGACACATTCTATTAGATTTGATGGTAACGAACTTAATGGAGATTTGACAGAAGTTTGATCAATCATACTCTACCGAGTTCTCTTATTATTTGAAACGATTAAGAAAGATGTCTGATAAATTGGGGTATTCAGATAAGGTAATGAAATCAGTTTTCAATTAATAATATTGGTCAGAGATATTTTACATCATTGTAATCTCTCAGCGTTCTTTATTGATTTCATCTTCAGCAAATATCGGGAACTGTAAGGCGACAGAATGAATTTCATCGTGTCAGGAGGTTCTCCAATTTCGCAAGTGAACTTTCATTTTGTCAGTAGTGCTCTGTATCCTGTCGCTCAGGGCTGTGGTATCACGGGAATGTTGAACTACAGATCCACCGGTGTCAGCACTATGGATATCGTTGGTCAGGTGGGCTACCCTTCGAGGAACAAGGAATTCAACTTTGAATATTGACATTTCTTCCAAATATTTTATTAATTATGGTATATGATATCAATTATTATCTTAAATATGAAATATTTTATCACTAATATAAGTCCACGAGAAGAAATCTGGCTCCGAGGCAATCATTTGAAGAGTAGGTACTTCAAAGAACCCAATCGCAATGCAGAAGCCACCACACCGGACGGTTGGTTGCGCACGAGTGACGTCGGCCAATTAAATCCTGATAGCACGTTGTCAATTATTGACAGCAAGAAAAATCTAGTCAAACTATCGAAGGGGGTGTATACATTGTTACTAAAAAGTTAGTAAATATATTGAATCCAATATGATTGTCGATAATGGATATATTGTTGTAATTCAGAAAAAATTTAAACTTGTCATTGTCATAGTTCCCAACCTGAAAGCTATCGTTCAACTTCACAAGGTTGGGGATTGTACAAACTTATTGAGGATGTTAAGGAATATCAAATTTTGAGTCATCTAATGTTTGAAGACATGGTTGCAACTGGCAAACCTGAGTGCTTAGTGGGAGCTGAATTGATCAATCAATTATTTTGCTAGAAGAATTATGAAATCCTAAAGTAATTAAAATCATCAATTTTATCTCAGTATGTAATTTGATTATTTAGAATGCATTAGAAGAGGAATGTCGAAGTTTTGTCTCAAAACGAAATCGATTTGTTGTTCTCCAAATGATGATTTCATTAAATAAAAGACATAAGCAGTTAAAATTCGATTTTTTAACGATTTTAACATTAGTTAAATATGATTTCCATTAATTCATTTTCATGATATTAGTATTAAATTGTATTATGTTTTTTTCCAAAACATTAAATAAATAAAAATGAAATATTCAATATGTATATTATATATATTTGAGAAACTGATTCAATTTTTCTTTGGATTAAATAAAATTTCAAGATAGAATGATAATATGATAATATGATAGCATTGATAAGATGGTAATATATCAAATTAGTTTCACTTAAACTTGATTAAAATTCAAATATTAATTCAATTGAAATTTTTGGAAAATTAGGTTGTTGATGAAAATATATTGGATATTAAAATTAAAATTTGTCAGCATCATTGTAGTATTGAATAAAATTTTTATCGATTATGAAGCTTATTGAAATATTGCATAGTCAATGTTTCTTAAAGGTGTTGATATATTATTTTATCAAAAACATTGTAATATTTTTTTGAATATACTATTGAAACTAGTATTATTGAAAATAATTTTTCAATTTAAATACCATGTTAAAATTGGTGATTTTAATTATTTCAGAATTCCACAATTCTTCTACCAAAATTAATTATTTGAAGTGTTTATTCCACACTGAGCCTCCAGATTTCGTTATAGTTAATAAATTTTCAAGGCTTAGCTGACATAATAGGAGAAATTTCTCGATTTAGGCAATTGAGTCAATAAATCTTCAATTATATTCAATTTTAGCAAATTATGAATCGCTTGGAATTGAGTACAACCACAACAATAAGTTTAGAATTGTTCTGATCCACAACGAAGCAGGCCATATCCCCAAAAATATTAGACTTATGAATATTTTTCAGTTTCTCAAGGGCAATATAATCCCAATTAAGTAGTTTGAATGAAATTTTCTTGCGGTCGATTATAGTTAAGTGTCATCGAGATTGAATTAATCGGCCTCTCGAGTTTTTAGGCAATTATCAGTAGTGTATGATTCAGCAATACTTGAAGGTTGATTGAAGTAACTCAGAGTGAAAATACTTTCGCAGAGCTAGATTTATCCTTGTGAATTTTCATTGATTGATAGGTATCGCTTGTCTGGAATATCCACCACTATCAAAATATCTAATCTAATCATTATATAATATAATAAAATACTTAAATTTTTTAGCATTCGATGACAACCCCACATGACTGTATTTCCAAGTAACATTAAACCCTTTATACTCGTAGACACCTGCTATCGTCTTGTCGTAGCCTTGGGCAATTGCAAATAAAATATTTGTCACGAAATTGAAGATGTCTAGGGAGATCAGGGCGCCACCAACAATAATGAGCTTCAACCCTACCACCCAACAGCTCTGCACTTTTTAAAGATCTGATCGATAAAGAATATTGGTCAATTGTACACACTCAAAATATATTTAAAACCAAATTCATTAATTATTTGGGATAAAATACCTTCCTAGGTTGCCAATCTGTTAATCACACCTCTCCTAATTCTGTCCAAAGCTTGAGGAACTCTGTACAGGGTTGTAGCTCGATATCACATCAAACCACCATGATGATTCACTACTATGGGATCCATTAAACTACGTAGCGATCAGTACGCTATTATGGCACCAGTATAAGTTGGGTTAAAAATCCAAAGTAAAGCTAAAAATGTGAGACATTGCCAAGTAAATTAAAATGAAAATTGTTGGATGTGATAACGTTGAGGTAAGTTTAGTAATAGGCTGCGACTAAAATTCCCTTAATTTATACTTAATAATAAAATTAAGCAGGATTACCAACGGAACAAATATCCCTGTGGATGGTGGCCACACTTTTGGGGGTCCGGTACTTCCAAATGTAAAATTATGCATGCAATGTCATCAACTTTTGGCACATTTGGATCCTTAGAATTTTCAAGACCTAGTAGGATTAATTCTTTTAAACGCTTAATATCAATATCTGGTTTGAGTTGCAATAACTAAGATTTCAACTTCTCGTCCACAATTTTAGAAAATATCAAAGTAGTTGAAGTATTCAACTCAAACAATATTTTGGTGAAAGCTGAAAATTGTGGGAATGATGTGAACAAATGAGAGATTTGACATACTTCAACAATGTCCTTGGACCCATCGGTTCCCAAAGTGGTGTGTATTGTAACTACGGTGATGAATTGGGTAGATACACCTAAAATTTTGGTTATTAAATAATTATCATATATTCATTTACTTAATCCTATAGATTTCCAATATATAACAAAAAAGTGGTGAAAAACATCAAATACCATAACGAAAATCAAATATATGAATTATCTTGTAGATGCAAACAATTCCAATTTTGCACTCAATTTCATTCGAACTTGAATGTATTCACTATCAACTTGATTCAAACATAAGTCATATTTTTCATACGTTATAAATTTGTACCTTGACAATTCTTTCAATTCCAACTGTTTCAGAGCCTTGATCTTTTCTCATTTTATAGTAGTCTCCACTTTGATTTCTTTCACATGAGTCTGAATCAATGTGTGTTGGCAGAAGTTTTCTCCCACTGGCATCTTCTTGACGGAAATTGTGATCGTATTATAATGAGCGTGAATGTGATTAGGGAGGTTTAAAATTTTGGTGAGTTCTCAAGATTTGCGATTCACCATTAGAGAACTTTGGGAAATTGAATTAGATTGGGATGCTCTCTTGTAGTTTATTTATTTTATAATTTTGAATCTTTTATCATTTAGTGAATTCTCTCTTTTATATATTGACTTTTTCAAACATTATATTCTTATATATAAATTCAAATAATTTTTTTTATTATTTACAAAATTTATGAAAGTTTTAAATTTAATTATAAAATTCTAAATTATTTGATAAAAATATTCCGGTTTGCAATATTGCAAGATAAATTTTATAATGAATAAAATTGATATATTAATTTCAATTGATTTCTTAAGAATAAATTTTAATCACCAAATTTTTCTTTTAAGCTATCAATGTTATCTGTTTTGCTTACTTTTTTAGATTTCAAGTTGAATTGTTGGTTCCTAATCAAAATTTGGAACAAAAATGAAAGATTATAAATTATAATTAATAAAAAAGGAAATGTTGTCAAAATGGGAAATTTTATAGATTTCAAACTCAAAATGTTTCATTAACAAAAGGGTTTGAGTATATTTCAGATTTAGTAATTTGAATTTTTTTGTTTTTGGATAAGGGGGTTTAATATGGTAATCTAAGAATTCAAAGGAGCAAGGTCAAAGATTATAGTAGAGTATTTGCTGATTCTGAAGCATAATTTCATTTAATGGTTCATTTTATTTATCATGTATTAATATAATATTGTTAAACTGATTTAGTTAAAGTAATGATAGAATAGATATACAAAAAATCGAAGAGATAAAATATCCAAAACATTGAACGTTAAATTGAATGATATTTTAGAGATAATTCAATATGCAAATTATCAATAAATTAAAATTTAATAACTATAAAAAATTATATAATGAAATAGGTGTTACAGAGTTAATAATAATTTTAATATTAAGAATATAAATATTATATATGAACAATTATAAAAGTGTAATATTTTGAAATACAATTATATATATTGACAAGAGTAATAGGAATATAGAATATATGTTAAGATATGTGTCAAGGTTATTAGCTCCTTGAGCGTCATCGAGGATACTGACATAGCCATTGTGTAAGCCAGATTGTGAAGCATTGTGCCTACAAACTGAGGTAGACTGCCGATGATCAGTTCCCTGGCTATCCGACCATGATTACTGTTGAATGGGGCATTAAAGAGGGCGACTAAATCAGCAGTAGTAGTGGCAG
>JNEM01013393.1:0-40309 GCA_000697335.1 Conidiobolus incongruus B7586
TGGTTAAATCCTACTTAAAAAGTTAACCTCAATATGACTCTCAAGCGTAGAAACAACGGACGTAACAAGAAGGGACGTGGTCATGTTAAGCCCGTCCGTTGTACCAACTGTGCCCGCTGTGTCCCCAAGGATAAGGCCATCAAGCGTTTCACTATCCGTAATATGATTGAAGCCGCCGCCGTCAGAGATCTTGCTGATGCCTCAGTCTACACTGACTACGTCGTACCCAAGTTGTACGTCAAATTACAATACTGTGTATCCTGCGCCATTCACGCTCACATTGTCCGTGTCCGTTCTCGCGAAGGACGTCGTATCCGTACTCCTCCTCCTCGTTTCCGTTTCAAGGATGGAAAGAAGGTTGCTCCTACTGCCTAATTTTAGACCAGAATAAATACTTGGTCTCGAGAATATCAGCATATTATCCTTGACCAAATAACACCTGCGCTGACTGTATTTTCAACTAAATATTTTGGGAACAAAAGCAATAAGATCTTGACATATCGGTAAATTTTTTAATAGATCTGTCTATTTTAATCAAACCCACAAATTTTAGATTTATAGGTTATTTACAAAACCTATACACCAAATATTAACCAATATATTTTTATACCTTCTAGTTGTTTATCGGCTTCCAATATGTCAATATATATAAAAGCACAAATTACTCCAATCCCAGATGAATCTTTGATCCTAATTACAAGATAGATCTAATTCAAATCTGTTAATGATTTTTCTTCACTTCTATTGACCATACTCCACCAAGAGTTATTTTGATAAGGCTTTTTATATTCTATTATTACATCAAGGGTTTTGCTATTATAGTGTCAGATATCATATTCTCATTTATAGTCTTTTTACAGAATTTTTTCCACTACTCTTATTTGATATCTCAGCAATATTAACCTTCTTTTTTGTTTACATTTACTTTGATTTTCAATTTGAGCTCATAGAAATCCCAGTTATTTTTTCAATGAATCTAAATCATATTTAATTTATTATTCCTTTTATTGATACTATATGTATTGTATCTAGGGTTTGTATCCAACTTTTAAACGATCATATCTCTTTTATTACAATTAATAAACTCATCAAATCCCTCTAAATTTTTAAATCGGTGTTTTAATGTTTACTATAAAATGTATTTTCTTAAATTCAAATAAACTCTAATTTCATATTACCATTATCATTTACACACTAGATATAATAGATCTTAAAGGAAACGATTTGCTATGTTTTCCACCTTCTCAATAATTTTAATTATATTCATTTATATTTGATCATTTATATATTGCCTTTGTTGCAGTAAATATCTAAGTGAATAATATAGCCGAACAATTTTATTGTGATTTCTTTCTAATATCTCAAATTGATTTTGATTATCTAGCAGGTAGACCTATTATATTCCTTGTGAATAATATCTTGGCTATATAATTTTATTGAAATAAATTATATTAATAAATCTTTGGTACATAATATGAATTATATGGTAAAGAAAATTCATCAATATAAAAGATCAAAATCAAAAATAACTTAGAATATACTCATAATAAATTAATCAATCAAGATGACAAATAAAAATGTAGCAACATCATAGTTATAATTGATAATTATAAATTAAAAATTTGAATAAAAATAGCTATAATGAAAAAAATTGATGAAAATAGTAGTCAAATAGGATGATCATTTAAATAAGTATATTTACAAAAATAAAATGCATATATTGGTTAGTATAATCTAGTATTATCGTCATAAATGAAGTTTATGAATGGTGGGATAAAGAATACAGGAGTTCGATATAGTCCAAAAATAAAGGTTGGCCTTTATTATGGATAGATCTAATTCGCATGGGGCTTAGGCAACTAAGGTGGAAGCGGTGGAGGATTCGTACTTCCAGTTGGGGGGAAGGGCACCAGAGCGCTTGTAGTAACGAGCAAGACGGTGGATTCTGGATTCAATTAAAATTAAACGGAATTTGGAATCTTTGTCTTTGCGGTTGCGTTCCAAGTGCTTGCGAACGGAGACAGCCTTCTTGATCAAGAAGTACATATCTTCAGGGATTTCAGGAGCCAATCCATTACCCTTTAAGATACGGACAACCTTGTTTCCGGTGACGGAACGAATTTGGGGAATACCGTGAGAGTCACGGAGAACAACACCGATTTGGGAAGGAGTCATACCCTTTCTGGCTAATTTGCAGATTTGTTCAGTAACATCTTCGGGCAAAGCCTTAACCCAGGTAGGAGGGTTACGACGGTAAGGAAGAGCGGATCCGGAGATACCTTTTCCAGGAGCATGCATACGACCCATCTTGAACTAATTGGATATTATATGAAAAATAACTTTCAATGACCAAAAGATTGAAAGTTTTGACGAGAAGAAAATATTTTATTTTAATATCTTTAATAGTTAAAATTATGGGATAACCTAAATACATTATCCAAACTTAAATTTATGATAATTAGATATTGATTGATTTAATTATTGATTGATTACTAAAAATATAATTGTTTCCACTCTGAAATATTTTCAAACTTAGATTATGTATAGTATCGCATAATAATGAATCACAAAGGATTGTTAAATTATTATGAGAGTACCTGACAATATGTAAAAGTTAGGATAACAAAAAGGAATTATTGATACAGTATGCGAACCATCTGGTCAATTTAATGAATCAACGGTATAGAATTATTCCATTTAGGACACCTTCGAATAGATTGGACATCACTTTTTATCAATCCACTGTATCAAATCTATTACATCGGTAAAACTTTCAGATGAATGAATATAACGACAAGATCAATTATATTATAGGAGAATTCCATAACATTATCAGAATATATTTAAAATCAAGTCACAATTATCGAATATTCAACAATATCAAGCAATATCAAGCAAATAATCTAGATCCTAATTTCAATATGATTCACATTACATCGTTTCAAGCTAAAGAGTGCGTGGATTGGATCGATACTTTACTCTCTCAGTTTTATTATCAATATTTAAAACAAATTCAATTCACAAAACTAATGTTCAATGATCAGCAGAGTACTGTAAAATTTGAAACTTTATATGACCAATTCCAATACTTGAAGGGAGTTACAATTAGAAATAATATTGAGCAATTAATGCAAGATTAAATTAAGTTTACAAATGAATAAATTTTTGCAAAATCGATAGATTCACACTTTTGATATATAAATTATCACTAATAACATGATTTCAATTTAATCCTATTTTTTCTATTTTATCAACTATATAATATTATATTTATCCAAATTGTAATATCAACCCCATAATAGGTTTAATAATGGCTCAAATTTTAAATTCAGATGTGAACTGTCAACAATTTATGTCTTGAAATATTCAATCTTATTAATTATTCATTTCAAATAAATTTATTTGTTATATGTAATGAATACCAATCAACATCAATACATTAAACAATAGTCAATGATTATTAATCATTACTATTATGTTAAATAAAATTTATTCACCAATAGACTGAAAGGTTTAAGATTTGATGTGCTAACAGAGTTTGAAAATGATTTTAATTGAAATTTTACTTCCATTCAGTGTAATCAAAAGGATTTAAAGTAATAATTGATAAATATAAGATAGAATATTAGTTGGTTTGTTGATGCCAGTTTAGCCTATTAGCAGGTACATCAAATAACCATAGTTCCATTTTTGATCTTACCGATTTTGAATAATCAAATAATGATAAAATTACTCCATCTTTTGCTAAGAAATTTGGCATTTATATTGTATCATTGAAATATTGATATTTTTAATAGAGTAAAAGAATTTCAAGCTTGAGTTAATCAGGTGAAACGATTGGCTCAAGATACTGGAAAGTTTTTTTTCCAAATTCTTATAATGGTCAATTCAAGGTGTGAGACACGAATCATATAGCAGCTCTATGTTCTTTCAATTAAGATAAAATTAATTTATATTCGTTGCCCTCTAATATGAATAAGGGCTCATATCGGGCAATATCATTATCAATTAGATAATTAAATGTTTTTTATAATCATGGCTTATTGGTATGCTCTAATTCGGATAGGAAAAGATTAGTTGACTTAAAATCAAACTCTATTATTTAAACTCTTACAGTTGCATCAATTAACCATTATTATTTATATTTAATAAATATGAACTTAAGTTATAAAGAATCTGTAATGATATCTCAATAAGCACCATATTTAAATTACATACTGATTTCAGCTGAGTAGTGTTGTCCAATTGTTTTGATTATTTATTTAATAATTCATATATTAGATAAGAAGATCAAGACTTGAGGTATTATTATAGCTCACTCTTGTTTAATGTATTTAAATCAATAAATTCCCCTTTGATGATCCTCTAAATGAAGCAATTGCATCATATAATTTGCCAGTAGTAGGTGTAGGTGTCAATTTAAGCATCAAAATCATTGCTTAATGAGTGTCAGATTTGATGACAGCAATAAGAAATGGGATATGTTCAATGGAACGCTTATCAAAAAGTATTTGGAAAAGAAAATGGTGTTTCCTAGTAATATGAATCGTGATCCAGTAGTTAATGCTAAGAATACCATATTTTTATCTTCTCCAAAATCTAAAAGCTTTCATTGATCAATTTTAAATCACATCAATGTCAATTACTGGAAAGAGGAATTGGACATTTATCTAGTATAAGTTCAGAGATGGTTTAAGATATTACTTATTTTACATGTTTTAATTATTACTAATTTAATACAAGGAGTTATACTATAATGGAAGTAAAAGAGATATCTATTGCTGGAAAATCTTTGTGTCCAACTACTATTACAAATAATTCTGGTAATAATATTTATAGGTAACTATTTCATTTTGTTATATTTAGTCACAATACATTTATGTTATTATTAGAATCATTATCAAAGTGATTGGTCAGATAGCGATTAATACATAAAATAAACAACTATTTTTTATCAATTAATAGATAAAATCATCATGATGAAATCAGCTATTGATCTTCATAGGAAAAATATTTATCAAATTAGCGACATAAGTCGATAAGTTTATTTTCAATGTTCAGTGATATTCTTGTATTGATAATTATAAAATTAGAATGGTTTATTAAGATTAAATTAAATGAAGGCTGTTGAATATAATACTATGTATTTAGTTTTTGATAGCTTGATTTTGATAGGAATGGGTTGTTTGAGGTGGGTATGTGAATGGGCATAGGCTGTGTTGGTAGCTTTGAATGAGAGGAATTGGGGTTGGTGATGATAATGGTCATTTCTGGATTAATAACAGAGTGTTCAATCTCTTCATCTTCATTATCAATGTTTGCTTCATAATTTAATCTTGATAATAGAGCCTAAAGTGACCTATTAATAAAAATAATAAAATTTGGGATATATATAGCTTACATAAATTTGGATAGACAGTATTATAATCAATATAAAAGACATCAATAACGTCCAAACAATGCTCTGATAAAGTTTCAAACTAAAATAAATACTTAAAGCAATGATCACTTCTATTAAAACTGCCACAATGGCTCTATTGATGAGTTTTTTTCTAGCTCTTTGCTCTATTAACCATGCTGGATCTCCATTCAACTCTATAATCTCGCCTCCTTTAACCAGACTCACTTTATTTTTCTTCCAAAACATACACAATAATACTGATATAGAATACCAAGTATAAGGATTGAAAACGCAAATGGGATTCAGTTAAGATGATTTATATAATTTTGAGAGAATGGTAGTCTTAATGCAGATCAGGAGTTCAATTTCCTAACACAGACAATCGAACTCAAATTCATTCATCATTAAATTAAATCAGCCTAACCCAATTAGTCAATCGCGCTCTCCTCCTCCAGCTCTCATGTTGTCCAATTCATTAAGTTGCAAATTTAGCATTAAACTTTAATTATTCATTTATAAATTAAGTAACATGGCTTATGAATTCATGGATTATTTATATAATATTATTAAATACTTTCTAGTTACTTAGTTAACCAAATTAGGATACCCCAGTCCCACAAATTTATATTAATATGAAGAAATATTCAACTTAAATTAGTATGATATAAACAATATCATTAATTCTAGTTGTAAACCATTTAATAAATAGTATATATGTCACATCAAAGTGGAATTTCAGGTCAATATATATTCGAGTCAATCAAATCACATCAGTATATTTATATATGCCTATCATTTAGCTTCTCAAGATTTAATTAAAACTTTTGCTGAAGCTTGTCAAATTGATAACTCACAAGCTGATCAAGTTCGTTTGATTAAAATTCAACTACTTGATGGTAACCCCGTTTCACATCATACGCCTTTAGTATAGTAAAATATATTGATACATATTTAGAACAATTTCAAGTAACTCAAACTGAATCGATTCAAGAAAATTGGAAACAAGGTAAATGACTGAATATAATTATAATTTGATAACAATTAATTGTAAAAGATTTCCAAAAGATTCAAGATTCTGCTAAAGATAATCAACCTGCATATATTGCATATCGATTAGATTCTACCGAGGAACAAGATCAAGGTGCTTGGATCCTTATTTGCTTTATACCTGAAACAACTTATGTATTCAATTATATCGTTATTCATTTCAATTATTGTTAATGAGTCAATTATAGGTACGTCAAAAGATGCTATACGCTTCTAGCAAAGCTACTTTATTAAAAGACTTGGGTGCACAGCACTTCCAAGTCAAATACTATGCATATAATCAGGTATTGAAAATACTGATTTAATTAAATGGCTTGAGCATCCTTATTAAATTCAATATAGAATGAATTATCTTTGGAAGTATATTTGGAGTATTTAGAACATCAAAAAGCAAGTGCTCCTTTAACACAACAGGAGCAAGAGGCAAAGTTCGCTCAAGAATTAGAAGTAATTTTTCAATTTGAATATTTAAAAATTTACTCTAACCAATTTTGGATCTAGTCTGCCGATCTTATACAATCACCCCAAAGACGCACTCATGTTTCTGGAATGCAGGTAGATTTTACAGAAGCTGCGAAAGCTGCTCTTCAGGAATTTAATGATGCATCTCTGCGTATGGTGATTTTAGCTGTCAACATGTCTGAAAATAATATAAATTTAGTGGAGACAATTGAAGATAGCTATGATTTTACCAACGTCCATTATGCTAGCCCATTCCCAAGTGATCAACCTAGATATGTCTTGGTCAGGGTTTCTAATGATGCTACCAACAGTGACTATAATAGTAAGTAATGATGTGTTACTTTAATGATTTTGATATCCTAAACATAATTGATGTAGTGTTCGTGTACTGGTGCCCTGGAAATTCACCAGTTCGTCAACGAATGGTATATTCATCCTATAAAGGATCAGTGCTTCAGTATATTCAAGATGAGCTGCAGATCCCATTAAAAAGCAAATTTGAATTGGACCAAAAAGATGAATTGACATTAGAGAGATTAACAGAACATTTAACCCCTTCTGAAACTTCGCCCATATTAGCCAATCAAGAATTAGGAAATCAGTTAAATCCTCTACCTCCTTCTGATAAACCCAAGTTTTCAAGACCCTCAAGACCTGGAAGAAGGTAATTTATCATATTTATTGTATTCACAATATCGCCATTTTCGAAAATAAATCATTTTGAATTGTTTAAGCAATATATTTTACTTTTAATTTATTTCCATTTAATATATTACTTAATTTAAACTTTAATTAATTATCCAGAATTTTTATATATAATTCAAATTTCTTAATCTAAAATTGAATACGTTGGATTGAAGTGAATTATATTCTTGCAAAAATGAATCTTATTAACTACGGATTATTGATGCTCATGATGGCTGCAAATTTAGCTGATCAAGCTGGATTTGATACTCAAACAGATCAAACTGAATGGAATAAAGAATTTGGACGATATTTAGCAAGTTTACCTCAAGATAAGCTACGTGAAATATTCCAGACTGATGGAACTGTATCCATCTATCCTGATTAAAGTTATTAATAAAAATTTTATTTATTAATGTATCGATGTAATAACAATGAAATGCATTTTTATTAAACCAAGTGATTAATCTTCAATATAAATTACTGCCTTCTAGATTTAGGCTTAGCAATTACACGATCTCTCAGATGAGGTGGCACAATATTAGAAGGGCTAGAATCTCTAGAATTAACAGATGAGTTTGGACCCGAGCTGGCGCCACTGTGAACAGAATTCGTTCTGCTACTAAAACCTAGATTAGGGGCAAAGGGGTTAGCTTGGGTATTAGGTGCAAATGGATTATTTTGAACTAGTCCAGATCCAAAGCCAGTGTTATTGGGCATGGAGTTATTAGTGCCAAATGAACTGGAACTAAACCCGGATTGGAATCCTGAATTTGTGGTAGAAGTGCCAAACCCTGGACCCGAATTCATGTTGGTGTTTGATCCAAATCCATTTGGTACATTGTTATTGTTAGAACCAAAACTGCCGGATCCAAAACCTGTGTTGGGGCCAAAGCTGCCGGATCCTAAGGAGTTAGTAGCGCCAAAGCTATTGGAATTGGAGAATGGGTTAGGGGAGCTGTTATTGGATCCAAATGAATTGTTGAAAGTGTTAGTGGAAAATCCTGAGGAGGTGTTATTATTTCCAAAATTGTTTCCTGATTGGAAGCCGCCAGAAGTATTCATGGTATTTGTAGAAAGAGGGGCGAGAGCAAAAGGATTTGCTGAATTTGAGCTGGCGAATACATCTTTGGGAGGATTTGTGGACCCAAAGGATTGGGACTTGGGATGAAATCCGGAATTGGCGGGTTGATTTTGAGCAAATTTGTTAACTGCAAAAGGGCTGGGGCTGGGGTTGGAGAATGAATTGCTTGCATTGCTCGAAATAGCAAATGGGTTTTGCAGAGGAGTGGAAGCATTGGCTGATCCAAAGGATGTAGAGGCAGTGGAAGAAGCTTGAAAAGGATTCTTAAGGCGTTTAGATGAGAGAGTGGGCGAGGTGGGGGGATGAGGAGGTGAGATTTGCATAGAGCCACTCGTATCAGGAGTAACCTGCATAGGAGTGATGCTCATGGGAGATGATGGTGAAACAGTAGGAAGTTGTACTAAAGGTTTAGATGGGGTTTCACTGGCTTCAGAAGCTGCTGCTTTGGGTGCAAATGGATTCGAAATTACAGGGGCAGGAGTAGAAGTTTGAGCAGTAGATAATGCAGCTGGTTGGGAAACACTGACAGTATGGCTCTGAGTGGAGCTGGGAGAAGATGTGGCACCAAATTTAAAGCCAAAGGTTCCGAAAGATTGAGATGGAGCTTCACTTTTAGCTTCTGTAGCATCTGGTTTTGAGGTAACGGTCGTAGTAGAAGCAGGTATTTCCTGGGGTTGATTTTCATTGGAATCTTGGTTAGTAGTAGCTGGAGAAATGGGCGTAGGGTTGGTTTGACTTCCTTCGGGCTTTGTTTCGTTCGTTATATTGTCAGATTTGGTGACTTGATCTTGACTAATGGTATTTTGATTGGGTAAAGAAGGAGAAACAAGCGAAAATGAAGATTTTGTTTCGGTAACATTATTAGGAGTAAAATTTTCTTTATCTTCAGTTACTTTAAGAGTTGTAGAATTTGCATCAGACTTAGTTGCTTCGGTATTTTGGATAGTTGGAGTTGTATCAGATTTTGGAGCGGAGTTCAAAGAAGAAAATTGACCAAATGATGGAGCGTCAGTTGGAGATTTGGCAAAAATACTTGGCTTGGTTAATGAAGTGGACCCAAATGGGATTGAAGGAATAGCATTGAGCTCAGTTTTTTCTAGATAGTTCTCTTTCTCTTGTTCCTCGTTAGCAGGGATATCCTTAGAGCCGAACTTGAAAGATGGTTTGGCTGAAAATGAATAAGGACTAGTATTCTTATGATTAGGAAGTAATTCTTTTCCAGAATCGGACTTAAGATCTAAACAAGTTTTGGGTGTGGCACCAAAATTAAATGCTGGGGCTGTCGTTTGTTTATCTGTTTTTGATGGAAAGAAAGACCCAAATGGTTTTGCAGAAAAATTATCGCTTGAAATTTTACTTGGATCAGTAGATTCTGTGGTGATAACTGTAGTAGGTTTGGAAAGATCAGCCTTCTCAGTACCAGTGGCATTAGTTTGGGAGTCGGCAAGATTAGATTTTTTGCTCAAAATGGGTGCAATTTCAGAGGCAGAGTGCTCGACATCAATTGAGTCACCAAAGCTTCGTTTGTTTTTAGATTTTATGAGTTGGTCAGTATTAGTAGCTAAAGTGTTACTAGTCAAAGGCTTAGATGGAATGCTACAAAAGGAAGAAATTTTAGAAGGTTGCTCTTCGGATGAAGCAAGAGATCTTTTCTTAGATGTGGAACAGGATTCCAATTCAGAAACCGATGAAGCTGCCGATAAAGTATTCTTGGGAATAGTGGGTGATACTTTATTTTCGAGAGGAGTGGTTTGTGAAGTAAAAAGATTTGCGCCTGTAGTTTTGGAATGCGATTCCAATGATGGTTTGGTCGAAGAAACTATAGTTGCAGTAGATTTAACTTCGGTCAAGGGTTTGGATGATGTTTGAGCATCTTTTAGGGATTTAGCAGCTGCCTTTTTGTCAGCAAAATATTTCTTAAGATCCACAAGCCATTTTTCCTCAAGAGGATCCGGTTGGACTGAATCATCTTGAATTTGGTGACCAATAAGCTGGTGGTCAGTTTTGGTCAAATCTATAAGATCCAAGTTGTGCTCATTAACTGTGGATTCCTTATTATTCAAGATAGATGGTTTAAAAACAGGGGGAATAATTGTTGCAGTGTTAGTAGTATAGTCATAACGATACTGATAAAAGGGGAAATTTTCATAATTGAAATAAGTAGTAATTGCCAATAATCTCGCGGAATACATGATTCGACGATTTTGGTAAACTAAGTAAGAAGGAGTCCAAATAGATTTCTTCAACAAGTTATCTTTGACAGCTTTAGCTACCTCATAGTCATAGGGAGTGATATTGCGGAAAAAATGAGACACTTCGTCAGGAGTTTCATAATGTTCTCCCAAAATAGGATGCTTAGGGTCAAATTCATGGAAAGGAAAGCATGAAAAATCTTCTTCGGAATAAGATATACAGGGCCTTTCTGATGGAGGAAGTCGTGGGGTAGCTACTACTAAATTAACGGAGTTTGGGTTCAAAGGGAGGTCCAATGGAGGCAACACTATTCTGTCGAGTTCTTGATCAATTGGGTAGCTTATTGTTAGAGATTGTTCCATAGTATTTGATTTGGATTCATTTTTGGAAAACCAGTTGAATAAGCGCTTAAACAATTTCAAGGGGTTATTGTCTTTTTCCTCATTATTTTCATCAATCTAAATAGTAGAAAAGGATTAATAAAGAACAATGGAATGATAGAGAATAGTATTACCAATTCATTTGTTGGGATTTCTTTTTGTTTTTTTTGAGGAGTGTTTAAATAAGGGTGTAATTGCTTTTGTTGATCTTTTTTTGATGTAGCAATGAATTTTGGCATATTCTAATATAAGTAAATATACAATATATTATATATAAATATATTGAATTATTAGGATTATAATGACATCTTACAGTAAATTTAGAATAAAAGAATAATGATCTATTATATACATCATTTTTATTCAATATTTTATGGGATTCTTAGTGATTTTTTAACTGAAAGAATTAATCAAATCACCTAAAAGTTTGAAAAGAGAATTGTGTTACTTTATAATAAGGAATTTTTATTGGGTATTTGTAAATTTTTAGTTTCGAATATGACGCGTTTATTATACAATAAGAATTTGAGGCTTTGGGACAAACTTAGTAAAGCTAATTTGAATTGTCCTGACTAAGTATCAAGTTAACAACTGTTTGATAACTAATATCAGCTGAAAAATATACATTTTTAAATATTTTCTTTAACAATAAAAACATGCTAGCTACAAAAACAGATGCGAATTTTGATTTTTTCTGTTAAATTATTCAAAATAAAATTATAATTCAAATATCTTAATGATTTCTAATGATATTGATTTTATAGTTTAACAAAAAAGATAAATATTTTGATATACTTTTATTTCATTTATCAATTATTATAGTTAAATGTACAGAAATTCCATTTAATATATATATTTCTAATTTATATCTCATATTTCAAGTGTAATTAATCATTATATACATTAAAGCTCAACTCGTAAAAATATTTCGTTATATAAGTATATATATATATAATATTTAGATTAAATATTCATATAAACCAAACATTTTATCAATTAAAAATTGAATTTATCTAAAAATTCACCAAGTCAAATTTAATTTTAAATAGATGATATTAAAATTATTCGCGAATTCACTGTGTTATTTAAAATTCTAAAGAAAATGGAACTAATACAAAGATAATCATAATTCTTGGTGGACCAAAATCATATACTTGAAATCTATAAATATTAGTATATTATTTTGAATTATAACTGTACGCTACTAAAATTTTAATTGTTAATTTCCTGATTTCATATAATGATTTTGATCAATATAAAATTTATTATCTCAAATGAAATAGATATAATTATAATATATGTAAATTAGGAAGTTATATTTACTTCATTAAACTATTACCCCAAACAAATACTATTATGTTTAATTTTTTTAACAATTAACCGGCGAATGACAGCATTTCAAGTTGATATATAGAATTCACATATATTACAGATTTCCTTTTAATTTGGCTGTAACATCAAGGATAAAAAGTGTTGATTTTCATCAACAAGGGTTAAATATAATGCTTAATTCATATAGCATACCTATTACCGTAATCATCTTTACCAATTATTATATAATTTTCTAATTCATATCATCATAATACTTATTGATGAATACAAAAAAGTACTTTATTGAAGAATAACTAAAATTTCCCTTACTAGATATGTAATCAGATGATTAGGGTCGATATTCAAAAATTGTGAATTGGAATATATAAACTTGCGATATTTTAATATTAACATTCAACTTATCAATAGGGTCTTTGGATAGTATTATAAAATTTGGATCGAGCTATCTTAGTTTTGTTCAAGGTTACAATAAAATTATATCTAAGTAAAAAGCTGCTTTTTTTCAACGATCTTGTAAAATCAATTAGGACTTATGTTTGAAGCAGCCTTCAAAGTAAAAGTTTTTCATATTCTTACTGAGTTACCCTTCAAAAGCATAAAAATCACCATTGTGACAGAACCCTAATAGATTAAACACTATGCTAATTGCAGCTTATTGCTATGTTAACAGTGTGTCCCGACTTACGGCTAACATTCATCATGGCTTGAGAAAAAAAATCCAGAGTTAGAGCACTGTCAAGTTTCAAAAATTGGCAAGATTATCAACCATCCGACCTTTAGCTCTCCTACTTTTGGTTAGAGCGATGTAGCGTTATGGAAAGTTGGGATCAACTGTACAATTGAAAAATATGCCAAATTGCCAGATTCTGAAATAGATATTACTCCTGAAAAATATAAACAAGGAACAATTGTGGGTTGGGGAAGGTCCAAGCCTCAGGATACAGTAAGTTCTAATATACTTTTACAGTCCAATGTACCCATTCATTCCTATGAAGAATGTAAGAAAAATTTCAGCGCTGATCTCAATCCAAAGACTCATATCTGTGCAGGGTTTATCCAATCAAAAGGAAATGCATGCCATGGGGATTCTGGTGGTCCTCTATTTTGGTATGATGAAGACGGCCAACCAATTGAAATAGGGTTGGTGAGTTTTGGATCAGAAGGAGACTGTATGGATACTCCAGTAGTCTTTACCAATATTTCCAAATATTTAGATTGGATTAGTAAGAATAAATAATTTATTAAATTAATATATGAACAGTTTAATACAAATAGATATTAAAGTTCTTAAATATCACTTGAATGCCATAATTATGTCTATTACATAAATAATTTTTCATTAATTTAATGATTGATATATTTATATTAGTAATAATGTAAAGAATCCGAGCCCCTCGAGAGAGCTAAAGATTATTCATAATTCATAACATAGTCATTAATTTTTAAATTTTTAAATCTTTCTAAAAAATATACTAACGTCTGGCAAACTTTAACATTATATAGAATGATAGATTTTAAATTTTAAATTACAAAAATCTTAATATAATTCAAAAATATTAAATAGAATAAATTGAATGTTAATTTTACATATATTCAATGTTAAGAAAATAATGATAATACAGTGGAGCTTACTTGCTTTATATATGAATTAAATATTATGAATTTATTTAAATGTATAAATATAGCTTTAAGGGTTTTCTTCATGAAAAGTGTATTATATTATGTATATTATAAAATATATTATTAGAAATTGAGTTTAAATATTTAACAGTAACTAAGTTCATAGAATAAGTTACCCTGAATAGTTTCGACAGATTCACCTTTCTTAATGGTCAATGTAGCGGGTTGATAATATTCATAAATATAGGGCTTGGTGATAAAAGCTTGAATAATTTTTTTGATAAAATAAGGAAGATTGGAAATAACGTCAACACGATCATATAATTTAAGCACACCAGCTTGCAAATCAAAGCTGATTTTTTCAGCTTCAGTGTCTAGTTGTCCATCTTTAATACCATAAGAATCAAACTTAAAGCTCAATTTGTTGGGAACAGCCAAGTCAGTTTCGGGATCCTTGGATTTATCGAGGAGTTGTAGTTCGGATTCAGCAGTAATTGTATACAAACGCCCTTCTCTGTATACTACAGTGACATCGATGACTCCATTATAATTATACTTGGATGGTGGGTAGTATTGTAAAGAAAGTAAGTTAATATTATCACCTCTAAAATATGTAAAATAACTGGTTGAAAGTACAGAATAAGGTTTATCTCCAATGGTAGCATGGACAAAGAGACCCTGGTTGGTTAATTGGTAAAGTTTTCCTTTCAAATTTCCTTCAGTAACGGTTACATGACCTTGAACTTGGTTAGAGTAGATGAGGCCGTGCTTGACTGCTCCACTAGATTGGTTAGTACCAACATAGGAGGTTCCATCAGAGCCGATTTGAACACCATTATCATTACAAATAAAAGTAAATTCACCTTGTAAGCCACTTTGCTCTTTAAACTGTACTTTATAAGTGGATACATTAGTATTTGAATCGGTAGTTCTTTTATATGAAATTCTATCACATTCAGCGCTCAATTTATCTTTAGAAGTGACGAAAGAGCTTGAAGAACAAGTAATTGTTCGAAATTGAGACTTATCACCGTCAATAATATTGTAAGAAATTTGTACGTTATGAATCCAACTAAAAAAAATTAGATCAAAAATAACAATATATTGAAGAAAAACTTACCCAACAACAGCGAAAGCTAATTGGAAAAACATAAATTTGTTATCTTGGGTGATAAAATAAAATGATTGAGTTTCAGTTGCAGCATTACTAGGAACTTTCCATGTTAAATCTTTTTCTGATAAAGAAGTATAGTAAGGCTGGCCTTTAGCTATTCTATCTTTGGCAGGAATTACTATAATATAGGGTTAATAATTAAAAAATGAAGAGCCGGAGATAGGTGTACCGATTGGTCCAACAGCCATTATTGATAATTCAGGTTCTAACTCCATTGTGAATATCTAATGTTGATATTTATATGATAAACAATTTTTTAAATGAGAAAAATTAAGTAACACGCGATCGTTCAAATTCACGCCGACTTTTGTTTTTCATAGTTGATGGGTACCAATTTAATTGGTAGTTTGTTGGCTATTTGATCATCCTGAATTTGTGGGGAACAGTATGATTGGACACCGGATATTATTGAATCAAAATTAAAATTTGGTCCAGAAATTCGATTAAATGTCCAATTGGCATTGGATTAAATTTTATCGTACTATGTAATAGGGTAATCTACTAACATATCAATGCTCAAGACAAGGATTTTCTAATGCGGTTAGCTAATTAGATTCAACAAATAATAAAATGTTATATATTGGTTTATTGTAATATATATTCGTAGCACCTGCGTAATTTTTTAATGATTATTAGTCTAGGTGTTCTATGTTTTTCCATGTTTAATTTATTTTCGGGATAATAGATTCGAAATTCCATATTTTAGAAAATCAAGTAATTGCCTAAAAAATCAAGTTGAAACAAACTTGTAAAAAATCTTAGATGATGAATCTTTAATCAAGATTAATATAATACTAAAATTTACATGTATATTTTGAAATATTACATTCTAATATTCATAAATATAAATGATACATTATTTCTTTTTGTTTGTTATTATAACTTGGATACATGCTATTCTATAATAGATTTACTCATTCTAAAATTTACATCAAACATTTATAAATGTGCTAACATAAATTTTTTTATTTTCTTATTTAAAATTCATAAGTTATGCCCTTACTTTAATTTCCACATCTTTTATCAATTATGGATACCTTAATAGGTATTTAACATCTTAATCATCAACTCTATATCACGATAAACTTTAGCTTATATTATACAAAATATATTATGCTTTATGCGTGATATTCATTATCAATTATATTGTAAAATAATGGAAACATATATAATATATAATATAAATAGAAAATAGAATAAATTTATTTAATTTAACAATAGAAATAATATATATATTAAACATTAAATTTTGGTATATTAAAACAATTGACAATTATAACTTTTAATTATATAGCACGATTATCTAAATTAAATATTTTCAATATTTTCATTATATTAGTTTAAATCCAATGAGAGTAAAATGAGTTCAAACCCATTCAAATTCTTATTTATAAAATTTCAAAATACAATTGATATATATTACAAATAATAATGTTTAGATCGAGAACTAAGTAATTTGGTGTTTGTAAATATTTAGCAGTTTAATTTTTTATATTTAATTAAAATTAGTTAATTAATATGCTATTTTATCCCTTCAATATCGGAATATATTAATTTGTCTCAAATATAACTATTTTGAATATATATTTTATATGAAATAGAATTCAATAATTTCCGCATATATGTATATCTATTAAATAGTTTTAATAGTTAGAATACCCTGGTATTGGACTAATTCAAATTATCTACTATTGTATAACAAATTTGTTTATTTGGTAAATCGGATTTAGTAGTCATTTTTTACTATAAATAGTAGAAATATATCATTGGAATTATTTATTTTTTAATACATTTTATGAAGTATAGTAAAACTATTAACAATTATTAAAAAACATTCATAGTTATATATTTTTAACAAATAAATTTATACAGTTGCCTATCTTTAGTAAAATAAATTGAAAGGATATGATAATAGTTAACATTAATATTAATTCTATATTGAAATGAATATATTAACCTAATAGTTAATAATTGATCTATATATGTTTATACTCATTTTTAGTGTTAAATTTGAATTATGTTTTGTTGATAAAAGTACTAAAATTTTAGTTTAAATTTCCGAATAAATTTGCATTTTAGCCCTTACCAATTATAATTTTGATTGAACAGATTGATAAAAAAATTAAAATATACTCTATATATTCGTTATTATCTCTTATTATTCCTTAAATTGTAATACTAAGTAACGTATCAGACATAATATGATATATAATTAAATTAAATCTAACATGTATAACCCAATTCGTAACTTCTAATATAATTTAAATATTAGCTCTTAAATTTTTCTACAGTTATATTTCAAAACTATTTAATCAAATAATCATTTTTATTTTTTTCCGATAATTCAATTCATTGAACTAATCTAATTTGACAAGTTAACGATTTTAATTCAATGTTATGTTTTGACTTATTAATCTAGTAGTATAACATACAACCACTTCGGTATATTTCTTCATATAATCCACTATTCTAATAACAGTATAAAGCTTTGTGCTGAAAATCTTAAACTCAATTACCATAAATACCACTATTCACTGGTTCATTATATAAATGGTTTATAATCTATTCTTGGAACGGTTCTATATACCTTATACATATATAATATTCAAAGCCAGTTCAATTATAGTTTGTGAGAATAGAATATTATATTAATTATTTAACAGCTTTTAATATAGTTCATTGAATATATTTTAATTTATACTTCAGACTTCAATTGACCAAGTTAGTGAAAGATGGGTCCCAAAAAAGAGATTAACTATGATTATCACTCACTTCGTCAGCTTCCAATGTTCGCTGGGCTATTGGCTCCACTGTGTGTGCTGTTGAGTATTCCTCCAATCTCTGGCAGTTGGGAGTCTGATGATTTCATTTCCAATATAAGAGATTTCCAAGATAATTCAACCATTTTGACCTTATTAAGTGTCGGCTTGATATGCTTATTATTCGGGAATATTGCTCTACTATTCCGATTTTTAGAGAGACATGTTGTATCGAGCACGCTGCTGAGTATATTCGGCTATTTCATGAATTTCGCCTTAACTTTGGCTGCTGTACTGTACTTTCGATTTACATTTGTTCTAGCTTCAGGCAAAAAATTCTCTGGAGAGTACTATGCGGCTTATGCTTCATGTAGTATTTCATTTATAATTGCTCTATTTTTGATCATTGATTTCTTCAAGAACAATAATTTGAGAGGTAGAGGCAGTGGGCTTTCTAGACAACAGAGAGTATTGGTTTTTATGGCACTTTTGGTAGCTATCTGGGCTGTCTTGGGTGCTTTAGTGTATGGTAAATTGCATGGATGGACTTTCACTAGAGGAGTGTACTTTGTGCTAGTTACTACAACAACTATTGGATTTGGTGATTATGTTCCTAAATCTGTTCCTGCTCAGGCATTTTGTATCTTTTATGCTGCAATTGGAATCATTATGATGGGTATGTTTATTGCGTTTATCCGTTCCGTGATTCTCGAATATTTTGAAAATAAGTACCATGAAAAATTAGAAAATATGGGCGCTAAAAAGCTGGATAATTTGACATCTTCTAACTTTAGAACTTCTTCAGATGAAAAAAATCCAGTATTTGTAGAATCATCTGCTAAACCAACAAGGACCAAAACAGCTCACGAACATGAAACTGAACTGAAGGACGCTCAAATAAGCCAATACATTAGACAATTACAATTTTCAAGTATTGCTCTGTTATTATTTTGGTAATTTCATTTCAAATAATCGGATTAAATTATATTGATTGATTATTAGGTTCTTGGGAGCTGCTATTTTTTCATGGGTCGAAGAATGGGATTACTTTAAAGCTTTTTACTTCTGTTTCATCTCTTTTACTACAATTGGTAATTTAATATATCTTATCATTATTTAAATTATTAATAGATTTTAGGTTATGGTGATGTTTCTGTGAGCACGTTCCCTGGTGTTGTTATATTTTGTGTCTATGTACTCACTGGTTTGGCCACTATGGCTTATTTTATTTCTGTTGCTACTGAGCTCTTTTCTTTTGTAATAGATAGAAATAGTGATATAGTCGAAACAAAGAGAAAATTGAAAACCAATTCCAATGAAAACCTAAAGGGCAGTAAAATCAATTCACCAGTTGGGGATCCTACTAGAAATTTGGCTCTAGTCGAAGCATTGGAAAAAGATACGGGGAATGAAGAAAAGGATTTGATTCGAAAATTACTAACAATGACCGAATTCTATCATCAAGAAGTATCATATTTTATCAAAAACATCGCCGAAGATGAAGAGCACTATCATTTAAATGAAGATGACAAGTATCCGCCTATCATTCAGAAGTTATCTAGATATGATAAAATTTATAGTCAGTTGATTACTTTGTGTCAGACAAAATTAAATGGTAAAGCTACCATTGTTGATGAAATAGAGGAACCTCCAGCACTGCATAGATCTCCTATTAAGAAGAGCGAATCCGCAATGCCATTATTACCTCAGTAATTTTATATTCTCTTTTTCATCAAAAATATTTAGTTTAATAAATTATTAAATTGTACCTCACTTACTGGATTATTCAGATCAACTTTATTATGTAAATATATACAAAGTTGAAATAGAATATTATTATAGTTTTTGAAAAAAAATTCTCTATTAAATAATTATATCCGTTGAAAATATTATTTTGAGCGTTATCAAATGTATAATAATTGAATTTTCTAATATAATTATGATAATATATTTATAAGAAACTGATATCATGAATATATAAAACTGATTTATCAGTAAGAATTATTTACATTAATAAAAATAATTATAAATTTTAATTAAGTCGGTTATGTTGATATTGATAATATAAAAAATTAATGGTATTTTTGTATTTCGTTAAAGAAAAATTATAACTACTCTCAATTATATATTATATTCATCATATAAAAAGTTTATACACTTAGAAATTATACCTTAAAATAATTTATATAAAATATTTATATTAAAAATGAAAATAATATAGATTATTACAAGTTAAATGAACGAAAGTGTAAATATTATAATATAATATACAGTTAATTTAATCTTTGATCACATATGAAACACGATTGATCGTATTACTAGAAAATTATTTTTAAAGTAATATAACATATATAGTTGGATTTATTAATATATATTATATCTATACTATCTTTAAAGGATCTTCATCAGTCTTACTTACTACCACTTGAATTCCTTCAGAGTTTGTAGGATTTAATAAGGTAGTAAGGTTGGGTTTTAATACTTGTTCCAAGTATCCTCGCTCAGTATTGGTATGTTCACCTATATGAAACTAATTAATAATCAATTTAATAAAATTGATTTTTAAGCTTACATAAAATTACACTAGTTCCTTTGGCAAGAGCAGCTAATACATCATGATGAGACATTTCACCAGTAAAATATAAATCAGCCTTAGACGGCATGACAACAGAAGAGCCTGATCCAGCACAAATGCTAACTGTCTTAATAGTTGGATCAGTGCGATGACTAGATGAAGTAGCTAAACGAACTAATAATCAATGTTAATTTTAAATTAGATTAAGTCCACTGAAATTGAAGTTCAAATACCGTGTTTTAAATTTAAATGAGATTTAATGTGTGAAACAACTTCATCTAAAGGCTTAGGCTGATCATAGGTGAAAATGATTCCAACACCGGTTCCTTCCTGGCCTGGTGGGGGATTGTCATGCAATTTAATTGGATCACACTTTCCACTTCCACCTAATCCCTGAGCTAACCAGTTATTAACTACAAAGGACTTTAGTAATATGACCGAAATTGAAGAAACAATTAAACTTACTTCCATTAACACAATTATCCATAGCAGAATGGGGTGAATAAATAGAAAGACCGTTGGCAATAGTTTTTAATACGATGGATTGCTTAACATCAGCAAGAGTTAATTGCTTAAGTTTTGAAAAAATTGGAGGATGGTATGCAACTATGACTCCAACATTAGGATCATTAATAGCTTCATCTAGAGTTTCTTCAGTCAAGTCAATAGTTAAAAACACTTTATTTGCTGAAGAACGAGGTTTAGGATTTTCTATTCTTCCAAGTTAATTCTTAGAGTTAAAAAATATCAACAAATTTTCATCATACCAACAAGTAAACCAACATTATCCCAAGTATGATCGGCTAAAGCTAAAGGAGACCAACGTTCCATTGCTTTAATAACATTGTTTAATAAGCTCATTTTACTCATTTACAATCTAAAGACCATTGTTAATAAGAAAAATAATTTAAAATAATATGAATAGAGAATCTATAAAACTCGAAAAAATATTTTGATTTAAATTGAATAAATTATATAAAAATCAATTTTTATCTTATTTAATTACATACTTTACTATTCAAAATGAAATTGAATATCCAAAACTGAGTTCAATAATGTTATTAATACTCTTGAATCAATTTACAATATTATGGGAGATATTAAATTGTAATAATATAAATTATTGATGACATCATCAAAATTTAAAACTTTTGAATTATAAAATAATAATTTAGCATTAAAAAATACAGCTTGTAGATATAAGAATCTGAGGATTCAATATATAATTTATTCATAATATAATTAAATTTTAACAAATTTTTCTGATCAATTCTAAACATAAATTTTTTCAACAAATAATATCTATTCTTTATATCCAATTCAAAAAAGTTTTTAAAAATTGCAACTTAACAGCAATTTGATATTTGATAAAAGTGTGATGTAGTTTTTGAAAACCAATAAAATTTGATTATTTCCATTTATTTTTATTATAGTACTATTTTATTCATTTTGGCTATTTAATCTAATTGTATATTGGACTTATACAGCTATATAAAATTTACTTCAAAATACTTTATTTTATATTTTCTTCAACATTAGTAATCTAATAATTTTGAATAATTTAAACTGTTTTATGATATTTTTATTATTATTGTTGTATTTATAATAAGTTTTATAATTAAAGATTGTTGTTAGAAAAGTACTTGTAAAATGATTTAGTAAATGATTTTTTAATCCTGCTCTTTAACATATTGGAACTGTATGTCTTAAAACTTACTGTTGAGACATTGTAGCAGAATATTCTGAAAAAAAATAATTTCTTTCTAACTTTATCACTTTTGGGTTTAAATAGTTGGTTCAATGGATGATATGGGATTTGGTTATAATCTAACAAAGACAGAGAGAACAAAGGGTATACTTTAATTATAGACTAACAAAGCCAGCTTAAAATAGAAATAATATTGGCTTAATTATCAAACTAGGATCAGAGGTTCATTCTGAAATACAACATTATCATTAATTAAAAAAAGAATTATTAACTTTAAATATAATTAATGATAATTTATTCAATAGACACATTTCGAAAAAAATTAAGAATTATATTTTAATAGCAAATTGGACTTGTTATCAATGTACATCTATAAGTCTGTATCTTTATAAATATACCTTTAATTAATAAAATCGTAGACTTTTTGTAGACTGCCATATTTGTCTATTAAATATTTATCCTTAATTTAATAATATGCAATATAATTACAAATCACATTCTACATTTTACAAAATATATTTAAATTTATAATATAAATTAATTCGTAATATTGAGGAAAACTCCTTCCTTTAGACATAAATATCAATCAAATCAGTATAAAATGGGGTAGATTCTAAGGGTCGGTTATAAAATAGTTGAAAAAGGATTGACAAAATATTTTATAAGAGAATAATAGGCATTTAGGAAAATCACAATACCTATTAACAAATTAAATGGGCTTATTTTGATATCAGAACATATTTTTATAACATTGATATGTTGAGAATAATCAAGATATTAATTTCTTATTTAATATAATTTTAATATAACTATTCACTTTTATTATATAATTTTAGTGAGTTTCAACAAATTTAATAATTTAGCATAAAAATCAAAGGGAATTTAGTAATAGTAACATATCCTGAGCCCTTGGTATCATTTAATTTATAATTTCTTTTATTAAAAATTAATTTTTAGAATAAATTATTAAATTTACCTTTAAATCTCGATATTATACCTCATAAAATTCAAAGTTGTGATATTTGCAAAGAAAATTAAAGTTTGTAATCAATAAACTTCCAAAATTAGCTTGAAGTTGATTTAAAGGACAAATGAAGCGTTGGGGATGAGAGTTTCATTTAAATTGATTGAATCAAGGGTTTCTAGTTAATAAACCGGTTAGATAATTGTACTACTATCTAATGAGAAATGGATATCAATATCTGGAACGTTATAAAAATAGCTTCAATTTTGTTATTTCATTTATTAATAATGTTCGAGTAGTGCTATATAAATAATAAAGGAGCTATTGTTATAAAGGATATATTTGATATGTATTAACGCATTAGAATATAAGTATTAAGATCAATCCAAAACACTGAATATTTATAAGGATCATAGGCTTAACAATCATAATATTATGCGCCAGTTGATATGAGTGGTAAAAATTACTAATTTAATAAAAATAATATTATTAGGCGATGTTATTTTAACATAATCTTGATGAATAAACTTATTTTCAATTTTATTAATTAAAAATGGCGATGTTTAGATGAACTAATGCATTAAATTCATTACGTTATAGTAATTTTGAATTGAATAAAGTTACTACAGCTATGAATTTTAACACTTTCAAATGACCCTAATTGTTGATACCAATTCCAAGCCATATACTAGAATGAAAGATATTGATAATGCAGCTTTGTTGCTTTAAATAATAGGTGTCATCTAGAAGCATGATTGGCTAAAAAATAACCCATTAACTTGGATTATCCGTAGTAATTTATTTCACACTTTTTAACCATCACATAAATTCTAAATTTAGTATCCTCAATTGAATAGATTTGAAATGTAAGTTAATTAATCTTGGTGTATAAATACCCTCCCCCTAACTTTTAAGCTCAATAAATACTTTTCATTTTCTTTTACTTATGATAGGAATTTTTAAATTCCTATTCCATCATTATTGATTATCTGTTATCATAGTCACAATCATATCTCCATATCATCTTTTAATTCTAGATAACATAAATACATATTCACTTCCCAAGATCACAATTGCAATTCAACTTTAGATTCTGAGAATTTGTTAAGTTAATATAAAATGGGTGGCAATCAAAACAATCGCTATGATTATAGTTCTCTACGCCAAATTCCGATGTTTGCTGGGATACTTGCTCCGATATGTGTATTATTAAGTATTCCTCCGATAACAGGTAGTTGGGTATCTGATGATGATGATGTATTAAATTACAAAGTTCGACAGTTTCAGTCCGATCCAACCATTTTAGGGCTATTGTGTACTGGTTTAATATGCTTATTTATAGCGCACGTTGCTTTACTATTGAGATTTTTAGAGAGACATATTGTATTTAATACTTGGGTGAGCATTATTGGATATTTCTTAAATTTTTGCTTTACCTTAAGTGCAGTGTTATACTTTCGCTTGACCTATACTTTAGAAAACGGTAAACATTTCGCTGGAGAATATTATGCAGCTTACGCTTCTAGTATAATTTCATTTATGATCTCTCTATTTTTGATTATTGACTTTTTCAAGAACAATTACTTGCGAGGCAGAGGCAGTGGGCTTTCTAGAAATCAACGAGTACTAGTATTTATGTCGATTTTGGTAACTATTTGGACTGTGATTGGTGCATTAGCAATGGGTTCTTTTGAAGATTGGACATTCACTAGAGGAATTTATTTTGCTTTAGCCACCATGACAACCATTGGTTTCGGAGATTACGCACCATCATCTACCTCAGCTCGAGCATTCAACATTTTTTATGCAGCCATTGGTATTATTATGGTGGGTATGTTTATTGCCTTTATCCGCTCTGTCATACTCGAGTCTTTTGAACATGCGTATTATGAAAAGTTGGAGAGAATTGGCACTTTGGGGTTGGATAACTTTTATTCATTAACATTTCAGTCCACCTCTAAGAATACCAAATCACCTGAATCTTCTCCAGAAAATATTGGTGAAAAATTGCAGCATACACCAACAGTTCGCGACCAAGAAAAAGAGTTGAAGAAAGCTCAGCTTGCCCAATATTTTAGACAATTACACTTTTCAATTTTTGCATTATTCTTATTTTGGTAAGTTCTCTTTAATATTATATTACTTTTTGATTAACCCTGGATTTAGGTTTTTAGGAGCTGGAATTTTCTGTTGGGTTGAAGGCTGGGACTATTTTACAGCTTTTTACTTTTGTTTTATCTCATTTACAACTATAGGTAATTTAATGAAAATAATTGATTATTTATATCTATATCTAACGTGCTTTTCTTAGGATATGGTGATATTACTGTAAAGCGATTTGCAAGTGTAGTAGTATTCTGTGTTTATTCGCTAGTTGGATTAGTCACTATGGCTTATTTTATTTCAGTAGCTACAGAATTATTTTCTTCTCTTATTGACACTCATGGTGATAGAATTGAAAGAAGGAGAAAAAGGAAAGCCACCAGATCCATGACGGATAAAAACTCAAGTTCTGTGAGTTCACCAGTTGGTGATCCTAATCGTGATATCGAATTAATAGAAGCTTTAGAGATAAACACAGGCAATGAAGGAAGAGACCTCGTCCAAAAATTGCTTACAATGGCCGAATTTTACCATCAGGAAGTGTCACATTTTGTCAAAAATATCGTAGAAGAATCTCAGAATAATTATGATGAAGCTGAATTAAATTCTTTCCAGCTTCAAAAAATGGAAAAGTATGAGAAAATATATAGCCAATTGATTACTTTATGCCAGCAAAAGTTGGGCAGTCAACAATCTACTCCATCTGACATGCGGGAGTCTCCTGCACTTCTCTTAACCAATACAGTGGGAAGAGAATCCACAGAACAACTTATTCCTTAAAATTACAAACTGCCTTATTGGATCACGATTATTCAGCCTAATTATTTCATCAAAATTATCCTTTCATTTTGAGAATGAAGTTGGATTCATTATTATTCATTAAAATCTTATTTTTATTAGGCAATCTTTTTATTAATCATTCAAATTTTGAATTTGTCATTCCACAACTTTGAAAGATCTTGAAATTTAATCAAAAATTCTTTATTTTTCTTCAACCATTCCTAATTAGATCCAAGATTTTATTTAATTGCCAAGGCTTATTGACTTTTCAAATATTAGGCTTTATTGATTGGCAATTCTCAATACATATTTTTATAACAATGAAAAATAATATCTATGTTTATTATTGTATTTTAAATATTAATTTTATTATTTAAATAATACGTAAAATGACATCTATCAAAGTGGTTATAAACAATGCCTTTATTTAAATATATAATTGTGTTTAATTTAAATCAAATAAAAATCTTTTCAGTAATAATTAATTTGTTGAATTTAAAAACAATGTGGATGATGATTTATTATCTTTAAGAGCAATAACCTTTAATTTTTCTCGTCCAACAAAATTGTTTACGTTAGTCATTTCCAACTATTGTTTATTCAATTATATGATTATAATATTTTAAATAAACCAAAATGCATATTTGTAAATACTATCGTATATGTGTATTTGAATTTTAATAAGCATTATATTGAAAAATACAATTGTTAAAAACTATCAAAAATTTTCAAACTTCAAAGAGTAATCTATAACACAATTATCTCTTGGTAATATACATTAAAAATATTAAAGTTTTTAACTATTATATAGTTTTTAATTATTTAATTGATTAAATCAAAATTTATAATAATAAAATTTAATTATTCCACTATAAATTTCTTTTTACTTGAAAATAAGGAATGGCAACTAGATGAAACAACATGTCATCACAATTTGAATGTTTATCAAAGTATTTAATGATATTGATATCGCTTCTATCTTAAATGAGCCAATATGGATATCCTTGTGTTATTGTTTAATGATTGTTCATAATTTATATATATTAATTTTACCCAGTTGTATAAAGTATTTATAAGATTATACATTAAATATTCATACTAACTATAATTACAAATTGGAATTCAAAATATTGAATAATATTTGACAAAAATTTGAAATTTTTTTTTGAAATATATTATAAAAGTTATGTGCAATATATTACTTTAAAATTTAACACATATCTTTAGTCAAATATGTTAAAAATAATAACAATATAATTTTTTTAATACATTTGAAATTATTATATTTTTATTTTTTCTACTTATTAAATAATATTTCAAATAAGAGAGAAATAAAAAGCTCATATTTATAGGTTGTGGCAATTTCAATTGAAAAAAGTTAAAACATTGTTTCAATTCGAAAAAATGAACTGCTATTATAGATATATAAATACAGCTAGTTATTTAATTACACTCAGGTCTCTGTTAATTGATATTGATAAATTTATTAAATTCAACTTATATTAATATTTATCAATTCCCTCCATATTTAAAATAATAAATTTGTAATATTATATTTGTATTTATTAGGGTATATATTCAACATTCAAGTTTTATTGAATTAGCTGAGCTATTAAAAATGGAAGTCAAACAGGTATCAAGCTTCCACTCTACTTTACGTCAACTTCCAATGATGGCGGGGCTATTAGCACCCGCGTGCTTATTACTGGGCATTGCTCCAATAACAGGGAGCTGGGAATCCGAAAATTTTCTTTCCAACGAACAATATATAAATTATCATCCAATTATAGTGATATTATTGAGTACTGGTTTAATCTCTTCAATTTTGGCTCATATAGCACTATTATTGAGATTCTTCGATAAGTATGTATTATTAAATACTTGGCTAAGTATATTGGGGTATTTTTTAAATTTTGGATTGACTTTGAGTTCTGCTTTATATTTTCGTTTTAATTACACTTTAGAAGAAGGAAAACACTACGATGGAGAGTATTATGCCACTTACGTATCCAGTTTTATATCACTGGCTATTTCTCTAATATTAATCCTCGATTTTTTCAGGAACAATCACTTGAGAGTAAAACTCAGTGGAGTATCCAAAAATCAACGAGTACTTCTACTTATGGCTTTAGTTGTTGCTATTTGGATTATTATTGGTGCTTTAATATTTTGCTATTGCGAAGGTTGGGCATTCACTAGAGGCATTTACGTTCTTTTGGCCACTTCGACAACCATCGGCTTTGGGGATTATGCACCTACATCCATCTCTGGTAGATTAATCTGCATGTTTTATGGAGCTATTGGTATAGTAATGATGGGTATGCTTATTGCGTTTATTCGATCAGTGGTCCTAGAATCCTTTGAGGCAGTGTATCATGAGCAATTAGAAAGAATAAGGGCGATGGGACTAGAGAGCTTTTATTCATCAACTCTTACATTTATACCAAAGGATCAACAATTTGATAAATCTTCCATTACCAAATATAGTGAAAAAACGAGTTGCATAATGACAGTCAGTGACCAGGAAAAAGAATTACACAAAGGGCAACTCCGCCAATTCAAAAGACACTTGCACTTTGCCACCATTTCTCTATTGCTATTTTGGTACTAATTAATTGATATTATAATTCCATTAAACTAATTACCATTTAGGTTTTTAGGTGCTGCTATATTTGACTGGGTCGAAGGTTGGGATTATTTCACGGCTTTTTATTTTTGTTTTATATGTTTTACAACCATAGGTAATTTCAAAATTATTAAATGATTTAAATTTATATATAATATCTTTAATTAGGATATGGAGATATCACTGTAAAAACATTTCCAGGTGGAGTCGTATTTTGTATTTATATCCTCGTTGGATTGGTCACTATGGCATATTTTATATCTGTGGTTACAGAATTCTCTTCATATATTATTGACACCTATGGTAATAATAATGAGAAAAAAAAAGATGAAAAAACCAATTCGTATAGAGAGAGGCGTTCCAGATCTTTTAGTTCAGAAGTTAGTGATCTAAAACATGATATCAAATTAGTTGAAGCTTTAGACATTGATACTGGATATGAAGAAAGAGATTTGATTCAAAAACTACTGACAGTGGCGGAGTTCTATCATCAAGAAGTCTCTCGTTTTATCAAAACAATGACCCAAGATTCATATCACAAGCATGATGAAGCTGAATTAAGTTCTACTCATCAGCAGAAAATGGAAAAATATGATAAAATTTATGAACAATTAGTCTCTTTATGTAGAAAAAAATTGGATATAAATGAACCTTCATTAATTGAAATACGAGAACCACCTTCAATTCGTTTCAACCCTTCTATCAAAAGCGAATCAATCCATCATTCAATAGTATAAAAATACACAATCACTATTTGAAATATGAATATAAAAGTATTACTTATTTAAATAATAAATTTAATTTCATTATTTAAAATATAAATTTTAAAAAAAAATTGAATAATAAATAAATTTAAAAAAAGGGTTAAGAGATGAATTATATAAAATTTAAAATAAAAAGCTATGCCTTTAAATTGTAATCCTATAAACAAAATTAAATCACAGAAAATATATAAAATAATATAGTATTTGAATAATATATTTTTTATATGTTGAATTGTTTCAATAGATATTTTATTCAAATTACTATGTTTGGTATAACTATTATTAAATATACTAATATGATAGCAAGCATTCTCTATAACTTACATACACAATTTTCATTATTTGAATTGAATTTCTTTAATTGAATCAATTTCAGTTAAATTCTTTTAACTTTTTAAATTGAATAAAAATAAAAATAAAAATAATAATATATTAATTGTTGAAAAAATTTTTCAATGAATATAAATAATTTCAAAATTGATATTCATATAATTTCAAATATATATCATCTATTTTAAATGTATTTTCACTGATATGATTTTAAATTTGAGTTTGATATGCTTGCTGATCAATACTGTTTAAAACCAAAAAGGCATCCGTGCCATAGCCATCAATTGACTCTAGATAGAATTGGCCACCAAAATATTCAACGTAAAGTTTAGTCATTGGTAGACCATAGCCCAATCCCGCCATTGGGCCACCAATGCCAGTCTGCATGTTGAGCATTGACTGAAGGTCAAAGATAGATCCTGATCCATCTCTATTAGGGTCGACATCATCAATTGAAGGAACCGTGGTGTAGGAATATTTAAAAATATCTTTCAAATTCGCTGATGGGATACCACCACCCCTGTCCCGAATACGAATACCCACCATATCAGAATTAGAGGAAATGGTTAATTCTATAGGAGGATAGTATTCAACCTTATTCTTGTTGGCAAATTCAACAGTTGCTCTATAAGCATTTTTTAGTAGCTCACAAGCAATATATTCGAGATGGACGGGTACATAGGCAAATGTACAGTTATCTTGACCATTGATAATGATAGATGGTGACGCTCCATAGTTAATTTGACAGATTTGGTCAACCATCTTGGCAGTGGATGCAAAAAGCTGCGACGGGCACAAGTTTTTTTGAATCACACCAACCCAGTTGGGCTGCTCCATGTGTAAAGCCAAATGTTGTTCGGCGATGAGACGAATACTAATTCTGCTGCGGATCATATCGTCCAAAAAACTCGCTGTAGCATCTTCAGATATATATTTTTGACATTCCAAAAATCCTAAATGTCAAAAGATTTGTAAAATTGTGTGAATTGACTATTGGAAAATGAAATTACCTTGAGCCAGAGAAGGAATGACATCCGCGTGACTCTGCACCAAATTAGCAATCAATTCTCTAAAGTCTTTGAGCTGGTCTTCAGTCTCAACCCTTGGAAAATTGGAAATTGCTTCGAATGAGTTATAATACAAACGATAGACAGAACTCAAATGTGGATTGATACCGACAATATAAGGTAATTTTTGAAATTGTTGCACTCTCTTCGCTAATCTCAGAGGTAGTTCAGTTTGTGTATATTGAGCAGAACTCAATAATTGAGCTTTCGTTAAAGGTGGTGTACCAAATTGAAGTAAGTTTTCCAGGGTTACTGGCCTTATTGGTTGATTTGCATACTTGAAAGGAATTAGAATTTTAAATCAGATATTTAAATCGAAAGCTACCTTTTCAATTTGATCGTCATAAAAAGAAACGATTTTAGGATTAGTATTATTTTTATCATGAATTCTAGGAGAAATAGTTGATAATTTCTTTGTAAACTTTATATGAGGCGTTATAAGTTTATGTCTTTGTTTTAAAAATCGATTGATCATTATATATAGTTTAAAAAATTAAATAGCGATATATTTTAAATAGATAATTTTAAACAATTTAATTTTTAGCAATTGTGATAAGATTGTGTTTTATATAATGTTACAAAAGTGGATTAAAAATTGATTGATTTTTATCACATGCATTATATTAACTTGTGACTGATAATGAATCATCAAAGTTAATTATTTTTGGACTGTTGATTATGGGATATATTTATTTTATGGCATGGATCATAAACTAGCTTTGTAAATGGCAAAAAGTTTGAAAAAATGGGTTAATTTGAGTATAACATATTCTGCAAATTTAGTAGCAAATCTTGCCAGATAATAAGAATGATAGTAACTTTATCAGTTTGAAAACTATTGGTGTTATTTTTATATTATAAAATTAAAGTATGCTTGATCATATTAAAGGTAAATATTTTATAAGTTTAAATTTCAAGGGTTAAAAATCAATTTATCAAAATGCATTTTGAATTAAATTATACAAATATACTTGAAAATGACTTTTTGCAACAGTGATAATAAGAGCTGAAATAATGTAATAAAATTATTAGATATAATTAAGAATTATATATCTAATCAACTAAAGTCAGTTATAAATTGCTAAGCGTTTCTTTGATAAATAATGAAACAAAGTCTACACAAAAAGACTATTTTCTATTAAAAATCATAAACTCACTCTTTTGATAGTATATTACATGAATTTTAATATTCCATATATTTACTATGAATATTCTTTTTCTTTTTCTTTTTACTTTCCAAAGAATAAATATTTATCTCTTTTCTAATGTACTCATTTTCTATGCTTAGCGTATTTTAAAAGCAATTTTTTTAGTTAGAGTAAATTGTAATAAAATTTGAAATATTTTCTATTAATGATAAATCACTTTATTATCTTTTTTTCTCGTTTTCATCAATTTTATTCAGCAATTTTTTCATTAATAGCTTTAAAAAGATTTTGCTTTTTTCTCACAATATCAATATCAATGATAACATTTAATTTTAATATTTTCAAAATATTATAATTATATTTAAAAGAAATAAAATTGAGCTTTTTTGAAATATTTGTTATTGGATTAAGTATAAAAGTTAGAGATCAATAATTGATAACTTAATATTATCCATAATAATTAAAATACTTGCATAAACATATTCTATTTGATTAAAAATGTGCTCTCAGATCTATTAAAAACTAAGTGTCTGATTAGTTCATAATTAGGTGTCAAATTTTCCACAAATTTCAAAGTTTCATTGTTTCAGTTCAATATTAATATAAAATTAATTAACAAAAGTATATAAATGCTGATTATATTTGTATTTACCTTGATGCATTTCTTTTTAGTCACATGTTCATTTGAAATATTTAAAAATTTTGCTTTTTATTCAAATGGAGGTTAACCAAATTCCAAGATATAACTATTCTCTACTTCATCTTACAATGTTCGCGGGACCATTTGTATCTATATGAATATTATTAAAAATTTTTCTATTCACAAATAATTGAGAATCTGAAAATTATTTTCCCAACACACTTTATTTTCCTCCTGTTGTTATGTGATTATTTAGTATTGAGTTTATATTCACATGTTTCGCTCATTTAACTCTATTAATGCGATCATTAGAAAAACATATTAAGCACTATGCTTAGTGTGGTGGGTTAATTGCTAAGCTTTGGTCTGACTTTAAGTTCTGTTCTATACTTTCGTTTTCATGATACTTTTTAGTACTATATTTTTATAATCTTTATAAATTTAATTACTGATTTATGAAAGAACAATGATTTAAAAGTTAGAGGTGATGGACTTTTCAGAAATTAAAGTGAACTAATTTTTATGACTATAATAGTAGCGAATCAGATTAATGGTGCTTCAGCTTTGCATGTTTGAAGATTAGGCATTGAATAGAGATATATAGGTTGGTTTAATTATTTGGACTACCATCGGTTTCAAGGATTATGCACCAACATAAGTGTCTTTTAAAGCACTTATCATGTATTATGCAGCGATTGATATTGTTATGAAGTGATGCTGGTTATATTCATTCGATTAGTAATCCTTGAATTATTTAAAATTGCATATTGTGAAGCTTTGGAAAAGAGATCGTTAGAATTGAAAAACTTTAATTCTTTTATTCTGCAAATAATTTCACAAAAATCAGCAATCATTTCAAACTTCAAATACAAATAAAGAAAAATTTAATCATGATACCCCTATGATCGATCACGAAAGTTGGAAAAAGCTCTGATATTTTAATTAATGAGATATCTACGCTTTTCAGCAGTTGCTCTACTGTTACTTTGGTAAGCCTCCATATTTTCCTTAGAATTCATGATTAATTAAAAGCTTAGGATATTAGGATATTCAATCTAGCACTGAGTTGAGCAATGGGATTATTTTACAGCATTCTGTCTTTGTTTTCTTACAACTATTAGTTTATTTAACGCCATGACTTAATATATATATTATCCTTCATTAAGATATGGAGATATTTTCTTAGAATTATTTCCAGGTTGCGTCGTTTTCTGTGTTTATATATTGATTCAGTAATGATGGCTTATCCTATATCTTGTAGATATAGAATTCTTTTCACTCATTATTGATACTTATGGTAATAGAATTGAGAGAAAAAGAAAGAAAAAAAGCTGGTTCCTGCCTAAATACATCTCCTAAAACCTCCAATTCAGAGGTTGGTGATCCAAGCTGTAACTCAGGATTAATTGAAGCTTTATAGATCGATATAGCAGATGAAGTATTAGGTCTAGTTGAAAAATTACTAGTAATGGCCTGATTTTATCATCAATTTTTAAATCTTTTCAAAACAATGGTGGTGATTGAATTTCAAAATGTCAATGATCAAACCAAATATAACTATGTTTGACTCCAAAAATGGGAAAATATAACAAAATTTATCACCAGTTGGTTTCTTTGTATATGCAATTGACGGCCGTAGCCGCTGGAGAAATTAAGTTTTAAGAGCTTAAACGGGGAATCGCCAGTGGTAAACAATATGTTACTACAAAATTAAGCGAAATTAATAGGGTTCACCAAATTAGGTGAAAATGGCTTACTGCGAATAAAGTAAATAAATCACACTTGTCACGACTCAATACTTTTGTGAGCATCACAAGAAAATCTTAGAGACTGGATACTTTTGGAAAGATGAGTTTATTAAGTGATAGGTTTAACCAGTTCATGAAATGAGGTACCTCCAATGTAACTTCTTAAATTAGAGTGGTAATTGGATTTTCTTGAGTGATGGACAAGATTATTCCCCATCACAATTGTTATTCACAAAAAAGCTCTCTAAAGTGAAATACAGGAATCTCTTTCAACTCGCCTACTCATTTTAACCAATAGTTAATTTAATTAACACATACTACCTTAAAAATGACTGTTATGCATTTGGTATATTATATTTAATGTAAACCAAATTTATCAAAAACATACCATTATTTCACAAAACAATTAGGTCTTTCATTGTTTTTGATGACTAAAATATTATAATATTTTTGTTTACATCAAATTATTTTATAGCTATTTTTACAATAAAGAATTGGTATTTCCAATTTGTGTACTTTGGTTAATATAATTTTAAATATTTTTAATTAAATATCAGAAAAATATTATACAATTGACAATATATTATTGAATTAAAATTTATTTAGATATTGTATAAGTAACTCCTAATAATTTAATCTGAAAGCAATAATCATGTTATATTTGTTTAAACTGCAATATAATTCAAATACTATGATTTATATAATAATATAATTTAAATTGGAAAAAAATTGGAGAAATAGATTTAAATTAATCATGTATAAATAACCATTTTTGAAAACTTTTTTTAGTTAAAATGTATGATTCATTTTAAACAAGTACTACTTGTATAACTGATAATATGTTAATATTGCGATACTATTGAAATTATTAATTATAGCATTTTCTCTTATTTAATACATAATATTAATATTTTTAAACTTATATCATTATTTGGTTTTATATTTTTTATAAAAAATTTCTTAATAATTACTAATTATCTCAATCATCAATTTATTAGAAATAATTTTTTAAGAAAAATATTTTTCAAACAGTTGTAATATTTTTCATATAATGAGTTTTATAAATGAATTTTTTGTGAATTATTTTTTGATTAAGAACTATTACCATATATCTATCACTTATTAAAATGATGCTGATAAATTAAATGGTTCAAATCTAACAATTACAAATATAATTGTATTAAGTGATTGATATTCAAAATTGAAATAATAATAATAATAATAAAACTATTCGTTAAATTTAGAAAAGAATAATATTATAATTTCAAATTAAATAAAAAATGCAGAATGATGGAATATACCAAACAAAATGTATATACTATTATTAGAATATTATAATACATTATTTTAATTGAATTGGCAAAATTATTTTGTAATGTATTTCTGTGACTAAAGTAAATAAACTAAATGGTGAATAATAATTGAACGAATATCTAACTCAATATAAAAACTTAATAATCATATTTATAATACAGAATTATTAATGAATTGATTTATTACCATTAGAGAATAAAATTAAATTAATATTTAATGTGGTATATATAATTTATAGTCTAATAGTATATAATTACTTTTATAAACTAATCCCTCACTCTATCAATTTTAGTAACGGATTTATTTAATATTGAATAATATTACAACTTCAATTCTCATCTATTGGAATTCGTTTCAAAAATTTTAATATTATACAACATTATTTTGTAATTTTAATTCAAGTTATTTTTAAAGTTAACAATATATATATATATATATATGAATATAAATTTTATTAATAGGGTGTAATTCATATGAATAAATCAAAATATTATAATTAAATAGAAATGAATTTATTAGATAGATTAAATACAAATATTCAATAAAATAATAAGATCAATTAAATGTTAAAAGTTCATAAATTTAGAGAAGAGTGAATAAAGCAACCATAGATGACATTAATATAGCAGAGGAAGGAATCATACTCATAGCTGCAGAGCTGCCTTTGGTGCTGGAGCTTGAGCTAGTATCATTAGTAAGAACAACTTTAGGAGCGGGGTATTTAGTAGCAGCTGCAGCATCGGCAGAATCTGGAGTACCGATCCAAAGGCTGGAGCCGTTCTTACAAATTTGGTGGGTTGGAAAATAGAGGGTATTATTAGACTCAGCAGTCATAGGAAGCTTTAAAGAGAGACCAAATTCAGTGTATTGATCTGCAGCTAAGACGTTACCTGTGTAAGAGACAGAGGCAACAGTTGTGTTCTTCAATGTCCCATCTTCCTGAGGAATAGGAGGATCCAATGGACGGTATCCAAAAGTCAAATTCCAACCTGGAACAGCTTGAGGTGTAACACTCTTAACTTCATTTGGAATTACAATGGTGACGTTGACAGTAGGTGATTTTCCACAACCATGAGGAACCCTGAGGAGGGTGACCAAATAAGATCCTGGTTTTCCAACAGCGGGATTAGCAGTGACATGAGCATCATAATAAGTCAATAAAGAAGCTAAAGTGATAAAACTAGCAAAGAATTTCATTATGGTGAAAATATAAAATGTTAATACTGATTTAATCGAGTTAGTAGGCGATATATATACTGGATTTTTATAATCTCCTTAATCAAGCAATAACATGGATAGGGAGAAAGATATGATAGCTTCATCCTAAATAACATTCCTAATTATATACATTTCAAGTATGTTCTAAGTGATTTTTAAAAGATTGATTGGATAGGTTTTAAAAATTAATAATAAATGGTTCGAATTGATAACCTAATTTAGAATTTTTCTAGAATTGAAATGTAAGTTAAAGGGAGATTTAATGGATTTTGTAAAATGTAAAAAAAATTTTTATTCTCAAACAATTTAATAAATTTTGCCAAACAATTTAATATTATCAAAGATATTATGATAAGGGTATGAAGTTACAAGAAACAAAATTAGAAAAAAATTTAAGTTGCTTGAGTTATATATTAATTGATATGACTTCCTTCGCATTTTGTAAAAATGAGTCATAATAATCATAGAAATATCAGATTTATTTCTAATACTTGCCAAATGGTTTAAAAATATATATGAATATAACATTTATAAGTCCAAAAATATAACATATGCAGAGAATATATTCTGGATGTGCTAGCATTTTACCATTTTTAAACCTCAGTTTTGGATTAATTATATAATCCACTATAATTATGTATCCTCTTTTTTGAACAAAAATCAATTTGGTCAAATTGAATAACCCAAAATTTTGGCAACTTTTTCATAATAAAATAGTAGGTCTGGATAAACAATTTACTTTTAGTGTATTTCATAGGGGATATTAATTCACTTGATTCTTATATCTAATCTTGATAATTTGAAAAGTTTAATAATACAGGTTATCCAATGCAACCTAAAAATATGTTGATAAAAATTTATGAGGACAATGAAGGTTATATGAGTCATAGACAGGATTAATTGGATCATTTTTTGAAAAAAAATAATTTGTTAATTTAATTGATGAGTAAATAGATTAATGAAATTGAAATTAACATAATATATGAATTCTAGCCCTCTTTCTAACACAGGAATTGGAATAGTTGCAAACCGGTTATATATATATTAATTTCACTAGTATTTCCATTAACTAGAATCAGATTTACTTAATAAAATATATTGTCATATGAAATGTGTATATATCATAATAAATTGTGAAATATTAAACAATTCTTATAATTCAAAGTTTCAATCATTAGATTAAACAAAAACTTGTAAGCATGTACTATATATTTGTCTGTTTTTTCATAATAGCTTTATTTACATCCATTTACATTATCAATTTTATAATTTTAGAATAGTGATTAGTATATGATATTTAATTGTAATTTTTTTTTCAATTAGTATTAATAATCCTAAAATTCAGTATTTAATCGATTATTTTATTTTTGAAATATTCCGAAATAATATTTATTCAATTTATAATTTATATTTTTAAATATTCTATTACTTCATAGTTCAAACCTTTATATATTAACACAATTTATTCTTGTCAGAAATTTTCAAAATCAGAAATTTTATGATATTAAACTAAATATGGAAATATTCTAGATTTCAAATAGAATTTTCTTTTAAATAATTGTTAATAATTTATTTACTTAACCCGTTTTATAGTTTAAAATTAACTGAATGAATATTTTTATATAAATCTTAAAATATCAATATTTTTCTTAGTTAATTTTTTAAGATATATTTCAGAATTTATATCAAAAACATAATTTGAAAATTTAAAATAACTATAATTACATTTTTAAAAAGTATTATTTGAATTATGTATAGTATATAAAATTGATAAATAGTTTAGTTTTCACATGTGATGTTCAATTGATACTAGTTAATAATTGTATTCTTTTAGATATGTTTTCCTTAATTTAATAAATGATTCAATTATATAATTATAGTTTAAACATACGTCTATATGTTTTGGTACAAAATAATAAAATAATATATAAACTGAAAAAAGATATTAATAATAATAATAATAATAATAATAATAATAATAATATCATATATTCTATAAAATATATATACCAGGTTTGTAGGATTTCATAATACTTAAACTGTACTAATTTTAATATATTACCAGTTCTCACTGCATATTAAAACAAGTAATGTAATCAAGCTAGAATAAGCAATTCAAGTATAAAGAACATAAATATTCTTTAATATATATTGAATGCTTATTATCGGCAATACTCTTTCGATAATTTTCTTGTAATTATAATTGATATATTCTAAAATAAGTTATTAGCAGATTTGGAAGGATATCTGATAATTTTTATATAAGCTATCATATCATTAATATAGTATTTTTTAAATTTTAGGAAGTTTAGATAAGCTGATAATAAATGAATAGATGTTATATCAAAATAACTTGGTGAAATTCAATAACACAACTGTTTTAATGATATGTTTATCCTTTATAGGATTAACTTGGATTATTTTTCATAATCATATAGTTATTATTTAATAAATATACCTGCATTCTGTTTACTAAATTGTTTAATTCTGATTCTTTGAGATTATTAATTTTATCCAAAAAAATAATTTTTAAGATATAAATATTTTCTTTACTAAATAAAGTATTAAATTTGTTTATTTGAATGATTTAGAAATTTAATTATAGTCAAGTTATGAAATAAATTAAAGAAAATTAATAATATTAAATTAAAAAGAAATATTTAAGTTATTAAAATTCCTAAAACAACAAAATATTTGTTTAATTATTAAAATCAAATTAATTATTATAATATAATCACTTGGTCTTTAGTATAATAATAAATTCTTTAAGATTTCGGGATCCTAAATATTATATTTAAGTTCATTATTAAATACACAACTTAATTTTTTTTCAAGTAATAATTTTATAGTTTTGAAAAACTAAAACTTTCAATAAAATCCAAAAGGCTATATTTGCTGTTATTTTATATTTAATAATATTATCTGATAAAATTTTAGATAATAGTATATATTACTTGAGAAATAAAAAATGAAAAATTTTTTAATTTTGGACTTTTAAACTTATTAATTTTAGAAAAAATTATTATAAAATAATTAAGAGAATATAGTTTTAAAATACATATACATATATATATATATATATATATACACACACATATATATATATATATATATATATTATATTTTTTTATTCAAAAATCAACTTTTGAAAATTTATTTTTTAATTTAATTATCAAAAGCTTTTTATT
>JNEM01013396.1:0-12787 GCA_000697335.1 Conidiobolus incongruus B7586
TTATATTTAATGTATTTATATTTAATGTACAATTTAGAACATTTGATATATTGTGTTGATGTTCAATATTAAAATGCTTGAATTATTAATGAAAATTTGTGCAAAATATGTTTTATATTATTATAGAATCAAATTTATTATGATATTTTAAATAGTATATTCAAAGAATTATTTGTTAGAATTTACATGAATATTATTTCATATTAGTCTCTAATGTAAAGCATTTATTTAAAATTTCTTTTTCTACTGCATATATTGTAGATGAACAAAATGAAAAAAATATTAAAAATATAATTTACATTATCAATGGTATATTTCTGGATTTTCATAAAATAATGATTTTTCAAGTATAAGTAGGTTTTTGTAAATTAAATTAAATATCAATTTGTCTAAATTTTAAGGAGACTTTAAATTTATGAATAAAAGAACATTAATTTAATCAATATTCAATGATATTAGGTAAAATATCATCATAATCTAATATTTTATCTATTTCAATATAATAGTATATTATTATTTTATCAATTATATTGGATTAAAAATGATATTAAAATAAAAAAATCCATCATATACTGGTTGAATTGATCATAGTCAAATGATACATTATAGCAATTTTATTATATAGAAATGAACTGAAGATTATTAAATAAGTGAAATAAATTTTAATTATTAAATAAGAGAATTTTCATCATCGTGATTTTCCGAGATTTCAAATTCTTGTAATTCTTCATCTTCACCTTCAACCGTTTCAAATGGATCCTCATCCACATATCCTACATTATAATCTTCTAATTGCAACCCAAGAACTGAGCCATTTTCATCATCATCATAGTCATATTGGGCAACTGGCACGTATCCTTGCGAGCCTCTGATCTTATGTTTGAGTTTTTGAAGGAAGCCACCAGCTCCTCCAGAAGGAATCAAGCTCATGATCATGAGTGGAATAAAGCACAAGTATGGTATAAGGATGCGCGATACTTTGGACCTAAAAAAAGTTAGCTAAATAGGATAGTACAAAAGAATACAAATCATACCATTTGATAGGAGCTCTATTCTGCTTGACAATGATGTATGAAAAGAAAACCAATACAAGCATGGAAAAGAAGACAATAAAGAAGATCGCCCATCCTGATAGTCCACCTTTTCCTTTAAACTTAATTAATATATAATCATTGTAATACAAGATGATGTATATACCTGGACAATATTCTTCTTTTGGACGAGCATAATCATATCCTCCTTCACAAGAAGAAATGGCCAGCTTCTTATATCTAAACAATAGTCAGTAAACCATATTATTAAGTGGTAAGTAATTTACCCTGATGAAATGGTATAAGTTTGTTCATTCTTGTCGCAAGTTGTTTTCAACGGCAAAGTGCCTGGGATCAATTCGCATTTACCATCTTTATTCCTTTCAAAGTTAAAATCACATTCGAAATCTTCCATGGTACAGGGACAGTTCACAATGGTCTTAGGAGGATCTTGGAATTTGTTACCAATGTAACATTTGCGATCTCTAATTCTTCGATAGTATTCAACCTAAATTTGATTAGTTAGCTGGTTGGAAAATCAAATAGATGCTTTACTTGGCGTCCAAAAAGACAGTTGGATGCGGTATTGGAACTAGGTGTCCATTTTTCGAAGTCTGTATTAGGATCGTTGATGTCAGAAACACATTGACGATCATGAAGCCCAGAAAAATCAAAATGAAAGGCAATCAACTCCCTTGAATTGCCCTCTCTATAGCCAAAGAGTACAAACTTCTGACTCGTGGACTGAGGTTCTGTGGTGACCTCGGTGATACGATATTTGGCGCTAGACTCGGGATTGAGCTTGATGGTATGGAAGGTAAGACCTTGGTCAAAGGTATACACAATTGAATCAACTGCTTTGGTATCGTCAACAAGTACTAGGATGGCGCCTTGGTCGCCAAATTCGAAACGATGGGGGCCTTTACGAATTTGGGTCCAAGTGAGTCCAGCATCTCGAGTAAGGAAAGTATTTGCACTGTTGTAGTCAAATAGTTCGCTACCTACATTTCCGATGCCGATCATCATACCAACAGAGGTGGATGAGCTAAAGATGTTCTCGGGGTCCGAGAGTCGGGTAAAGCTATGAAGATGCAAACCACAAGTGTCACCTTTGCAGGAATACGAATTGCCATCAATGTCACGGGATGGAGGAGAAATCAGTTTCCATTTTGCACCGTTATTGAAGGTGATTTTGGAAATGATCTTTTTCTTCTTGGTGAGCTTGAGCTCATCTGGGTTAGCAATCTGGTTGGCAATGGCAATACCTTCAATGCCAGCCATTTTTTCAAAGTCTACTAAGCCTTGCGAATCGCGATTGACATTATCCAGAGAAGTGACAAAATGGGTGCCATTAGTGTTGGAAGTGAGAATGATGCCTGTCTCTTCCTTGATATTGGCATTGGTAGTAATGTGGAGGAAGAGCGAGTGGGTGTCGGACTCTAGGACCGTGAAACCTTGGTGTGCGTTGCCAATATTTGGAGGATATTTGGCTGCTGTAAACTTCTTGCCGTCTGTAGATGTTTGCAACTGAATGGTATTGTAGCGTTCTCCAGGTGTGGCCACTACTAGATATTCATGGAAAATAGATAGCCCAGAAATGTTGTCGAATAGTAAGTTGCTGGAATCAAATAAACTGTCACTTTCAAGCAAGCTCAAAGGAACACCGACTAACGAGCGCTGGTTGCCTGACTGCTGCTTGTACTTTTCACAATAGATGGCCTGCTTAGAGGGATGATTAAATTTCTTGGTTCTAGCCCACTGGCAGTTGCGAACATACTTTCCAATCGATTTCCAGTCTGCACCATTATTTTGGCTGACAAACGCTTCGACATGGCAGCTGTTGCTAGATTTAGACTCACAATCTCGCATGCCATGGAAAATAATCCAACTAGATTCCTCAGGGTGGAATGCAAACGCCTGAATACCTAGGGTATTGGGTTCAGTTGGAGTGTTCATAGGGGTCACGGTTCGCAGTTCATCATGAGTGAAGTAATGGGTTTTAGAAGTGGTGAGGAAGTAGGCAGAGTCATCAATAAAAGAATGGTGGAAGATTGCAGCAATTCTGTCTACTTTGTCTTTAAATGGGTTTGTCCAAGTCAAGCCCTCATTCTGACTAATGACTACTTGCCCGTTATCCAAATGAACCACTAAAGTCTGGGACTCTCTAAAGAAAAAGTACTCGGATAAGGAAGAGTCAAACTTGGTCATTTTCGAGTTAACCCCGTTAATTTGTCCACAAACACGTTCGACGGGCTGGGTAAGATCGACTCCTCCTTTGCACGTGCTCGAGGAAATCTTGCGATAGCCTGAGTTAGATTTGTACTTGTCGCCGATCTTGCAATTTACTGGCCGCGAGGGATCTTTACCAAATAAAACACACTGGCCATGGTTCATATCCGATCGCCAGTATCCCACATCGCACTCGTAATCCAGTTCAGTGCACTCACACACTTTGGAAGTCTTGTGCATGAGCTCAGTGGAGTTTCCAAGATAACATAAGCGATCAGGTTTCTTCCTGTGATAAGTGTTTTCTTGGCCTAACAAACAGGTGGTTTGGCCAAGAGTAGGCTGATCATCTTTGTTAAATTTAAGGGTAGGACGGGAGGGTGTCCATGTTTCAAAATCAGATGCAGAGTCGCTGGAATCCATTTTGCATTCTGTTTTCAAAACCTTGGAAAAGTCGATTGTGATTAATTCATTCTTGAGGCTTCCGATAGTCTTGGGATTGTTGACTTGAGTTCCAAATCCAATAATTGTGAATTTTAACGACTGGCCAGATGGTGCTGTGAGGAGAGAAGTCACTCTAACTGGATCCTTGCTAAAATTATACAGCTTCCAAGTAGATCCTCCGTCTAAGCTATAAATAATATCCTTTGTCGGGCCTTCATCATCTACCATTACTAAAATGCTACCAGAGTCTCCGATCGCATACAAACTCTCTGCCTTACGAATTTCCTTCCAGGTCACACCACCGTCCTTGCTAAGGAAAGTACTGCTGTCTTCATAGCTCAATAAGTTGTGGCCAACATTACCAACCCCAATAATATAGCCTTGGGAGTTAGGAGTTCCAAACGAGCCCATCGTCTGCTTTTTGTCAAAAAATGTATGAAGGTGGAGTGAGCATTTGTCTTTGAGACATTCATAAGCTTTTCCATTCATATCTTGCTTTGGAGCAGCAATGGGGTACCATGAACCTCCATTATCAAAGGAGATCGAGGTCTTGGCCTTCGCTTCTCCATCAGTTGTAATGGCAGTCATCTGGTTCGCAATCAACGCACCGGTTAAGCCATATACCGATTCGGCGTCGACCAATCCCTTGGAGTTAGAGCGGATATTCGGAAGAGACAAGCTATAGAAGGTAGCATTGGAGTTGGATATAAATAGGGAGCCAATTGGGTACGAACTATCGCCAAACGTAGGGCGATCTTCGCCAATGACAGGCACCTTGAGCAAGGTTAATGGTATGCGGCCTAAGCCGATGGAAGAGTCGAGGATGGCGAAGGAATCATGATTCAGAATGAGATCAGGAGGGAACGATGCGGGAGAAAAGTTGAGACCATCTTTCGATACCAGTAACCTCGCTTTGTCGGTTTTCTGATAAACAAGTAAATAATCAGAAACAACATGAAATTCTCCCACATTGTTCAGTATCTGCTTGGAATTGCCATCACTGATGACTACTAGCTCCAGCGGAACAGAAGGGCTTTGATGGTTGTTTTCCAGGTTCATTTGGTCAGTTCTGGAATCTTTGACTGTGAATCGAGAGCAGAACACCGAATCATGCTTGGGAGAAAATCCATCTCTACCAAAAGTACACTGGTGCGCATAATCTAATAAATGCTTCCATGTTTTGCCATTGTCAGTTGAAATATATGCCTTGGCAATGCAATTAGGACAAGCATTGCTACCAATGAATATAATGTAATCCTTATATATGGGGCTAAACTCGAGTTGAGTTAATTTCAAATTATTTGGCAACTCTGGTAGCTTCACTTCTTGGAATGTAAGCCCGCGATCTTTGGTTACTAACATTCCTTTATCTTTAAGTAAAACGTACGCACGATCTTTGGCATATGGGTGTCTGTGAATACTTAGCACATCTTTGGTAAATCGCAAAGACCACGAAAGACCTCCATCCAAACTGGAGAAGATTTCACCCTTATGAGTCAGAATCAATATAGCTTCGCTAGATTCAAAGTAAAAATGGCTCAGGATATTATACTGCATCTGGGTGCGAGTGTGATAGATTTCTGGATTCGTTCCATTACTTTGTTGAATTCCCTCCGAACAGTCCTTTTCAACTGGCTCATTCATGATTTTGGATTCTTTATGATCCATATTACATGTATTTCCAGGAATAAGACGATATCCGGAAGATCCAAAATATTTCTTTTCATTATTGAGACAAGAGCCTTTGGGAATCAGCTCTTTACCCTTTAATACGCACTTGCCATCTTTATCTTCAATATACTCATAATCACACTCATAATCGTCTTCCGTGCATGGACAATCTGTGGATTTGGTGATGGGTGAGCCATATTTGTCTCCGATATAGCAATTTGCATCAGGTTTCCTCCTGTAGTACTCTGTTTCAGCTCCCATCACGCATGCTTTGGAGTTGGAAGTGCTATACTTTGGCTTCCATAATTCATAATCCTTTGAATCCTGTGGATTATCCTTGTTGATATCGCACTTGCGATCAAACAGCTTTGTAAAGTCTAACTGAAGTAGCACGTGCTTTTTATCTTCTTTTTGACCTAAAAGTAATCCAACTTGGGATGTGGAATCCGATTGAGTGGTTAAAAAGAGGGGTCGGATATTCATCCCAAGATCTTTTTCTTTCCAGCTGTTGCCCATATCTGAGCTATAAATTAACTTATTAGTCTTTTTAGCATCCTTAATAAGAGCAATCGTAGTTCCCATGTCAAGGAGAGCGTATTTATGGGGCCCTTCTCTAGCACAAGTCCAAGTTCTACCATTATCCTTGCTTAAGAAAGTATCGCCCTCGTCATAATGCTCAAGATGATGGCCAACATTACCTACGCCAATCAAAAATCCAGGTGTGGAAGAAGCAGAAAACATTCGACCCAAGTTATGGGGAGCAGTGATTGAGTGCAGATGTAATGAACAGTCTTGTTCCTAATCAAAGTTAAATAACAAATAAAATAGAGAAGAAGAGATATACCTTATTTTTGCTATCTGAACAAGAATATGCTTTGCCACTGCAATCTTTAGAAGGAGCAGGTAAATAGTTCCATTTGGCACCTATAAAATCAATGAATTTACAAAACCCAATGATTGTATTGAATTAGCATTACCATTGTTATAGCTGATTTGAGTTTGCAATTTTTTGTCTAGATTAGGGTTTGTACGTTGAATTTCCTCCCAATTGCTCACAGTGTTGGCAATCATGGTCCCTAATGTGCCTGGAATACGTTCCACATCTACAATGCCTGAGCTATCGCGATTGGTGTGCAATAAAGAAGTAGTAAAGTATGTTCCATTAGAATTGGACAAGTAGAGAGTGCCAAACTTATCACTGCTGCTAAAGACAACGTCCAGTGTTAGCGAAAATGAAGTTGATTCAAGAACTGTGAAAGCCTAATAAAAATAATTAGAATCAAGTCACGCAACTCTAGATTATAATTACATTATGCTTTAAACTCTTATGATCTGGGATGTGAGCCTATTGTAAAAAATGTATCAATTAAAAGTGCGAATATATCAGTGCCAATACTTACCTCAGCCCATATTTTTCCTTCTTGGGAAACAAAAAGCGTTAACTCCTCAGATGCAACATCTCTCTTCTAAAAAAATCTCAGTTTTAATGCCTTGTTATATTATTCATCAAATGAGTAAGGTCTTTACCACTGCAGCAATAATGAACTTTTCGGAAATGGTGATTCCAATAACACCACCATCGGGAACTCCATCAAAATCAAAGTCAATTAGTGTCTTATCATTTTGGAAGAAATTTTCGGAATGGACTAACTTGGACTCTTTAATAACGCTGGCTACATCCTTGGACTTTTGTTCTCCTCCCCAAATACAGAATATGCTTTGGTTTGGAACTGATGTTAATTGCGTCGTGGACCTTCCCCAAACACAGGTTGAGATATTACTTAATAATAATTTTGGCTTGGTTTTGAAAAAGTCTTCGGTATAGTATGCTTTATCAACGCAAGAGCCATTGGAATTAGTGCAATCTGAGGAGAGGTAAATGACAAATCCAGGTCTCTGGGCATGAAAAGAGAATACTGAAGAATCCCAAGCTGGAGGATATTCAGTTTCAAATTTCGTCCAAGTTTTAGCTTTATCTTCTGTTATATAATGAGTTGTCCCTGAGGTTGTAACAATAGCCTTGAATTAAATTAGATAAATAATTATCCAGTGCAAATAACCTTCATTTACCTTATTGGAGTCAAATGGATGTTTATAAATTCCATCAGCTTTGCCCTCTTCTACATCGGTTATTTTCTTCCATGACTTTCCTTCATCTTCTGATATGAATAGCTTTTTAGTGCTGGATTCAAGATAGAGTAGAGTCTATGTTAAATTTAGATCAAATATTGGAATAATGGTCTATAATAAATATTACATCTGTTTTGTCAAAATATATGAATTTGGAAGGGTTTTTATCAAAATCAGTATGGTGTATATCAACATCACCAGCAAGTATAGATGATATTAATACATACCAAATATTAATCATGGAAATGTATCGAAATAAATTGGTAATCATTAGCAATAAACAATGATTACAGAAATATAAATATTAGAATATTCAATAGTGTACAACTTTTAATGATTAAAAATGATTTGTGACGATAGTTTATTATCCATTACGAATACTCATCATTAAATTAATTGATTTTTTTTGAATCTTTGATTATGGTTTTTCCACATTGAATTTTCTAACCACCGATACAAATTTAAGTTCTCAATTGGTTACTTATGCAATCATAATTTCATCACTTTTATTCAACATCTATTCACTATCTGGTTAATATTCAGATATTCTTTACTATGCATTAATTGGGTTAAGTTTGAAATAGTAAAAAATATTAATTAATTATCTCTTAAAATCTATTCTATATTATAAAAATAATTTTCAAAATGGAACCTTCAAATGACGATATAATACTGTATTTTTGATTTAAGGCATTTGAGTTTACTATTGGAACCAATTAAACCATCATCAGTCATATTTCTATTATATTATATGATTGGTACAATCAGTTTCGTATGATAAACTCAGTATTTCTGATAGTCAGCAATTTTGAATTTGATGGAAAATTCGAATATTAAACTATTCAATCCATGTTATAAGCAATAAAAAAATTATATTTCAAGTATATTATATATTTGATTAATTTACTAATAATCTATTATATTACTTGAATCCTAAACAATATTCTATTTAAGGGTAATTTCTAAATATTTGAAAATCTAATCATATTTGGATTGAATTTTGGGTATGTAAATTTTTTATTAAATTATATTTATTGAAATACTGATATATACGAGGTTTTAATAAATATCATTTATTGTTGTAGTTTATAGATTTTTACTCAATCTTTTAATTTAATGTTTGAATAATTATTAAATAATGATTTTGGAAAGCATTTTATATATTAAACATTGTATTAACAAACCTAATTGAAGAATTGTTATTGAATATGATTGTAACTATAAATGTATCATAATACTTTTTTGTCTTATTAAACTATATTCTTCATATATCATTTCATATCACAAGACAAATAATCCAAACGTTATTTCAATTATTATTTGCAATTTTATAATCACGAAATATTAAAACTAATAATCTTGGTTTATGAATCAAAATATCAAATATATATCAAGTTCCAAAGATTTAATAAATCCTAATTTTCCACCTAGCAATTAATTAATGTATTGAGCAATTTTATCTTTACATTGAGAAATCAATATCATTCATTTTTAAATACAACAATTTTGCTAACAAAACTTTCTTTTTCCAAGTTCCACATAATCTTCAAGTTAGAACTAGTAGCTGTATTATAATAACATGATTAGGATAAATATCATTTAATGTAAATTTCATTATAGTAATATAATATATCTCAACTTGGCTTAAAAATATTAAGAATACTATTATGATTTAATTTTCATATTATGAAATTATGAATAGCTTGTATCTGAAAATTTACAAACAGAATACTATGGCTTATTGTGAGAAATAAATATATTCTATGTATTCCAATATACAGCCTAATCTATTTGAATGTAATTCTACTACATATTATTGTTTAGGAGTCAATGGAAAATTAAATTATACTTTAAATTTGAAGATATAATAAATTATTTGGTGATCTTAAATATCAAGAAATATCCATTCAATTTTACAAAAAATAAATTATTTAAAATAGTTTTTGATAGAATTTATAAACAGTAAGTCTAGTTAAAATTCAATTTTTATTTTGATTAATTCAAAGTCCCATTGATGTTACAAGGGTTCAATTCAATTTATTTTAATTTAATTATAAATTTTGTTATCAACCTCTTTAACTTGAAACAAAATGTTCAAATCTATATCTAAGTCTGAACTCAAAGATGTTCAAAGTGCCTCTCTACTTAATACTGTAACCGAATCTGAAGAAGAGACTGATGATATTACTTCTATCGATTATAATCAAGCACCTACCTCCATTAATTTTAATCAAAACAATACTAATTCTCCTCACCTTAATAACAATGTTAAAATGAACTACTCCCACGACAACACAGACAATCCTTCTTTACAACAGTTATCTAAAAATCCCAAAGTTCAGCTGGTTTTAAGAGCTGCATCCCCTCTGTTAGAAGTATTTTGAATTATAATTAATTTGTATATCTATACTAATAATATCTTTTAGGATCCTGGCTCTATTTATATGGAGAACATTCAACCAAAATTAAACTCTTTAAATATCCTCGATTCCAGAAGGAATTTAGAAGAGGCTTTAATTCCAGAATTTAAAGTAAATCTTGTTACTTTTATTATAATACTTTTTAGTAATTATTTTACAGGATTCAGGTCATTCTATAATATCCGGATCTAATCTTATTAAATCCCAAAAGTATAAAGACGTGCCATTTGCCATAGCTTACATTTCCACTTCGCTTCTCTTTATAATAATAAGTTCTTCTATCATGTTTAGTACCAGTGAAGTATGTTATTTAATAGTTTATTTCTATTAATATTAATCTTATTTTATAGAGAAACATTTTGGACGGTGTATTTTCAAGTACCACATATTATGCAATTAAATATAGCATAGGTACTTCATAATATAATACGTTATTTACATATTTTAATTAATATATTCAGGCCTTGTAATTGGAACTATTTGTATATCGAGCTTTATAGGTTTACTTTGGGTCTTTTTTCTATGTAACTTTATCAAAGTAAGATTTATAATATCAATATAAATAATATTATTAATCATTATCTCATTTAGCCATTTATGTGGTTTACTTTTCTTTCCGTTCCTGTAATATCATTTGTTATGTTTTTATGGATGCTATTTAATGGGATATTTGGAATTGATAACTCTATGATAGCCTCTAATCAGTAAACATAATGACAATATCGACCTCAATGCATTTTATATTAAATAATATTATTTTAGGTCTAAATTATTATCAATCATTCCTCTAATAATTACTGGTGGTCACTGCTTATTTATTCATCAATATCACACCCTAATTAATCATTGTATTGATATAATTAAAGTAATAGAATATCAAGTTAGTTTTTATTTAATCTAACTATTTAAATAGGTTTCCTGTATTATTTTAAGACAGAGTTTAGACATTTTTGGCGTATCATTATTTTGCTTATCAATTCAAATATTGTTCAGCTCTTGTTGGTTGATATTATTTGATAGATTATTTTTATTAGGATCTTCTACTATAATTGAAGGAAATGGTAGTTATTTTTGAATATTTTGATATTTCATCATTTATATCTTTTTCATCTAGAGAATTGGATCCAAGATGCAAAATTAATTTATTTGGTTCCATTTTATTTGTTTTATTATTGGTGGACAACGTGTATAATTGACGGTATTGAAAGGTGATTTAATAAAATCATTTTGATTTATATATTTTAACGATCATATTTAGGTCAGTGATCGCGGGTACTGTTTCACATTGGTACTTCCATCAGTAAGCATTTATTTTTAATTTCATCAAATTTATCAAATTGAATAACATCTTATAGGGAGGAAACCCAGTTTATTAATGGATTCAATGCAACCCATGTATCTTTCAAACGATCTTTGACTACATCATTTGGAAGTATATGCTTTGGCGGCTTGATTGCTAGTGTTGTTCGATTGATACAATTTTTAAGACAGTTAAATGACCAAATACCACGGGTATTCAATTCTTAGTATATATATATATTTAAGTAAAATCCTAACTTATGATATTCTTTTATTAGAGTGCCAACTTTATTACTACTGTTTTGAGATGGATAATGTGGCCAATTGTGTTACTAAGTGATTTAGTGGAAAAGATCAGCTTTTTCACCATTAGCTATGTTGGAATATCAGGCAAATCATTTTTACAATCAGCAAAAAGTGCCTCCTCTCTATTCAGAAGAAATATGGCTCGAACAGCAATTGCAAATTATACAATTCGTATCACTTTATATTCGGCGATTATTGTATACTGTTTGTTATCAGGATATTCCTTTTTCTCATTTTCAGTTGACATATTGAAATCACCACATGCCTTAACAACTGGTATTATTGGAACAAGTAGTTCATTTATAGTGATGAAGTTTTTGGTTAATATTATTCTTTACACGTAAATCATTCATTCTCTTTACTTACAATATATGACTAATATTTAATATAGAACTGATGCTGTCTATATCTGCTATAATTTGGATGCCGATCAAAATACCTGTCATTCGATATTGGCCCATCAAGTTTTCAAATAAATGAGTTAATGCTTGACTCGTTCATTTTTCACCAATATAGATTGTATATTTTTATTAATAAATTATTCCGATTATTAAATTTTTTAAACCATTATAAAATTAATATTAATGATTCATATAATAGAATTAAACAATAACTTCAAAACTTTTTAACTCTTAATCATTCAATTTAAAATATTTAATATCAATTCTAGCATCAATATAGTTGAAAAATAATTAAAATTTATACTATCTCTTCCTTCAAATTGAATATTGCTCTAAATTTTAACTGCTATCAGTCTTGTAATTTTAGTGGACTAATTACACTTAGAAATTAGCTTTAAAAAATATTTATTCTCAATTTGGGTTCCAAAAACAATTTTGATGAATATTATTTACATTAATAAATATTTTCCATATAAACTATAGCTGTATGAAAAACATAAAAGAATTATAATATTTTTTAAAATTCAAAATTCTTTGATCAAAATAACTTCTCTTGAAAAAAAATATGATTATTGTATTTGATTACTCTATTTCTAATTGAAGTAATATGGTTGATAAACAAAGATATTTACTTTGTCAAATCTAATATTATTTTATATAAATTTATTAAATATAATTTGTAAAATTCAATACTATCTGATAAATATTAGACATATATATATATCACTTTTACAAATGGATATTATTATTTTTATTTAATAAATGATATTATAAGTATTATTTTGATAATACTGATTAATATATAATTTTGAAAATTATTCATATTTTGAATCATCAATTATATAAATAATTTAATAAA
>JNEM01013405.1:0-32392 GCA_000697335.1 Conidiobolus incongruus B7586
TATTATATTTTATAGTAATATATTTTTATAAAATTACTATTTTTCAATATGTATATATATATATAAGTTATAAATTTTTTCATAAATTAAAAATTATTTATAATTATTTTAATTAGTTAATAATTTTAAATAAAAATAATAAAGAATTATATCGTATTAAAGATTTTATAATTAATACAGTTTTATATTGGTGATAAAAGTTTTAAAATAATATAATCAAAATAAATATAACCTATCTTCATTATAATTATATTATTAAGTTTTATATCAATTTCAAAAGTAATTTAATCTAATTAAATTGATCACAATTTATAGTATTATAATAACTGAATCTGTTAGTTAGATTTTAGAATAATTGAATTTTCAAATATAATAGTTATAAATTATTTTGTCATAAAAAAATATATTATAATGAAGTCACAAAAAAGTAATAACATTTTTAATATAATATAATTTTATTAAGATATTCAAATGTCTGGAATTTTATTATACACCCAAATCAATACATTAGCCACAATAGAAAATTCAATGATGATTGGTCAAAATTATTAATTCCTAAAAGTACAAATCTTTTTCAAATTTTGAGATTAAATGCCAAAATAGTTCAATTTCTTAAAAATAACATTACAGAAGCAGAATTGAATTGCATACTATCTAAGATTACCACTTGCACTGAAGAACCAATGTTAAAGAGCCCAATGCAGCCTCGTTGATTATCCCTTATATTTGATATTAACATAAAAAATATCAATAAGTGACTCCGAATTTTTTGATATTAAGCCAGTTGTCAAATTTTAGCCAAATAGAAATAACCTTCAATGACACTTGGCATACCAAGGCGTAAAATTCAAATTCCTAGTCAAACAAGATGAAAGTTATATTACTTCCAAACTAATCAATCATCAAATATATCAATTTCCTCTCAAAATAATCATCCCAGTATAAAAAAATCAATTTAACAATTTAAAAAATCCAAACCTGTCTAATAATCTAAAAAAGTATCTGATATAGGAATAGGAGATGTTAAATATGAATTTCTTGATTGATAACTAATATTTAAAATTTTAATTCCTTTTTATTAAAATCATTCCATAAAAATATTATTTAAATTTTTAACATTTTACTCAAGTTTAATATTATTAAAATATATTAAGGACCTTATACTAATTTATACATAAAATTATAGAAATAATTTATAAAAAACACACCATATTTATATAATAATAATAATAATAAAATTTTAGATTTTAGAATAATCAGATTATTGTACTATGCCAAATGGACCATACTTAAAGATAGAAATTTTTTTCATATATTTTTAAAAAATGATAATTTTAAATAAATTAAAAAGGTGAATAACTTGTAAGGTATTATTATTATTATTATTATATTATGATTGTTAAAGTGGTAAAAATAATTAATAGAGCTAAGTGATGATTTAGGAATTGTATGATTTTTTTATTAAATATAAAATGATAGTAATAAACGCCAGCGAAATCATTTTAAAAAGATGCAGTTAATGGGTGTGGTGGTTTTTGGGGGAGGAGGTTATTTAACTATGCGTCATAACCCAAGTAAGTCAATCACTCAAGTCAGTCAGTGAGAGTCAGTAAATCAAAAGTTCAATATGGTCAACTAGAATCAAATCTTGAGAGTACGATCCTTAAGCATCTTTTTAAAGGATTTAGAACCTGATTTAATATTGGAATGTAAGTTGAGGTAGACACCATCGTGATAGTTAGCTTCGTAATAATTGGAAGATTTGTTATAGCTGCTGGAACTGTTCGTCCTGCGTTTCGTATATTGCCCAACTTCTAATTGAGTAAAGATATAGGAATTTTTTATCTTTTCAATGAATTTCATATTGTAATTGAGTGAATATATATGACAAAATTAATTAATATAAAGAAGAAAAAGAAAAAGAAAAAACTAAAGGTTTAAAAAATTGGGAATTATCAACACAAAAATTCAAAATTTCAAGATGGACAGGTCACCCTTTTATACTCCTTACAAATATATTATTGATGTGAAATAAAGGATGAATTTAATAAATTACCAATTAATCTATTTCCTGACAACACCCAATTAAATCCAAGATTATCCATCCTATTTTTAATCATTGAAGATTATTTATAGCCAATAGAGTGACAATTGGGATTTAAAATGAATTATTAATTTGATATGATATGACAATGATATAATTGATATTATTATCTTATAATACTTGTCTATTTTAAATGTCTATAAAAAATTTTCAAACTTATTAACCTTAATATCCACCAAATATTTTTTCACTATTACTTTTTATTTTTATTTATAAATATTTCTCAATTTATAAAAAAAATTTAAATCTAATCGATTCAATAATTAACACAAAATGGTAAAAATATAAAGGAGTTGAAATTGTCTTGTTTATAGTTCTTAAAGGTTAAATTAATGTCCTTGAAAATAAAACAGATCTTTAGCAATTTTTTGAGCATTTTTATTATATGCACATATTATAAAAAACTCAAATCACATGCAAAAATTTAGAGTTAATGAAAATATTGAGTGGCTTTGAAATGAACCAATATTTTACATATAATTTAATGAATTGATATTTGAATCAGAATTTTTTTTATTTGGATTACCCCATCAGAACTAATCCAGATTTCGATGAATAATTCAAAGACTTTAACCTTATAATTGTTAGTTATAAATAATTAACTCATAAAAAGGTTATTTATATAAAGTTTAAGTATATTGAAATGGTTTTAAAAAATTTTTAAATATAAATTATTAAATATTTAATATAATTATTTAAGAATTTAACCTTTATTTTAATATTTGATAAATATATAGAATTATATAATGAGATAATTAATAAAATTATTTAAGTATTAAAAATAATAATAATAATTATTATATTAAAACTTTATGAATAATATTTTTTATAAGATAAAAAAAATTAGGTAATTAAAATAATATTAATAAATACTAAATCTTTTTTATTATGAATTATCATAATAAATTAGGTTATAAAGTGATAAAAATAATTAATATTCCTATAATTTTTAATTTTTATTAGTTAATTTTCTGTTTTAAGTATGAAATAGCAGGTTAATTTATGAATTTCTTTTGTCATTACAAGAGTTTACATGATCGATAATATACTTAGTACCTATATAATTATTTTTAGTTTGATTATAAAATTAAAAAATGTTTCATTATAGTTTTCCTAATCTAACCTGTCAGAAATATCTTAAAATCAATTAAATATATTAATTCTTAAATTTTTTATAATTTTAAAAATTTAAGATTCATAAAAATTGTTATTAATATATAATTAAATTTATGATATAATTTGCAATATTAAGAATTTTTTTTAATATAAAATCAAAGATTATTTAAAATATTGATATGGTGTTGGTGAAAAATATTATATAATCTGAATAATTTAAATGTAATTAATATATTCAATGTCGCAGGTATATGTCGGGTGTTAACGCTGACAACAATGGCTTTTACGAGCTTAAACGGGGAATCGCCAGTGGTAAACGATAAATTACCACGGAATTAAGGGAAATTATTGGGGTTCACCAAAGTAGGTGAAAATGACTTGCTACAAATCGGGTTCTTCAAATAAAGTAAATATCTCACGCTCGTCACAACTCAATAATTTTGTGAGGGTTAAGAGAAAAACTTAGAGACTGTATACTTTTGAAAATGAAGATAGAAGATATGTTTATTAGTTTGCTTATGATAATCTTATATTAGGTTCCATTGTTGATTTTTGTGGACATGAATGACTTACAGGCGGAAAGTAATAGGATCAACTAGTTCATGGGATGTGATATCTCCAATGTGACTTCTCGAATCCTGCGGTAATCAGAGCTTCTTGAGTAATTGACAGGATTATTCTCCATCATATATGAACCAAATTCCAATTCTAACATAAATAACTATTAAACTTTGAAATTTAATTATTCCCATAATAGTTTTATCTTCATTTTACCAAAATAAATTAACCTCGCAAACTTGTCCGCTACGCCAATTAGAAAACACAATGACAACCCAACTCCCCCAGCAGTACACTCAATACACACAATTCAAAGAATGGCTATTCACAAGTCAACAACTGCAAAATATTCGTCAAACTATCCACGAGTCCACAGTTTCTAAAATCCTCAAGAATAAGAGAGAAGAGCACGATTTACTGAAAGCTTCAGGTCAAGATGTCAAAGAGTTAGATCTCGATAGTTTAGAAGTGGTGAGCTTGGAGAGTTGTATTTATTATTTGACATATTTTGAATTATTTTTGATAAAATTACCAGAATTGAGTATTTCTATTAAAGTAAATATATTTAAAACAAAAAAAAAGATTTTTTTTTAATTGAGAATTTTTATTAATTGAGAGGAATGATTTAGAATACTGCTTTAATTTATTTCAAAAGATTTTATTTGAAGAAAAGTGTTTTGGATTTTAATCCTAGGACTATGGCGTAACTATCTATTTATTATAACCATCGCAAGTACTAACTTTGATTTAGGATGATATGTATTTATTTAGCATCCAAAGTTGAAAATGAACCATTGAGTATCAATCATGATTATTTCAAAAAATTAAAGTTGAAAGTACATCAGATTGAGAAATTGGAGTTGATATTGATAGAAACTTTAAATTTTAACTTGTATGTGGTGAAGATTGATAGGGCATTGTTTGGTTTATTTTTAGACATGCAAGTAAGTTAATTCATATATTTTACAAATATAATGGTATTAATTTTGTAGGTAACGAATATAGATCCCATTATTCTGGAGCAATGTTTCGACATGGCTCAAAAGTGTTCCAAAACCATTCAATTGACTGATTTACCACTCAAGTTCACTCCATCCCAATTAGCTCTGTTTTGTTTTAAATTGGGATTTGAGAAAAACGATCAACAGCAAGCTTTCGTCAAGTAATTTTATTTACCATCAGTTCTAACTATTTGTTAATATTTTATAGATATTTGAAACATATATTCAAAAAAGACTACACTACAAATCTTGAAAGATTCAACAAACAATGTGCACAAATTCAATTGGATTACGAATACCGTTTATCATTAGAAGAATCTTACCTAAAAGAAAAAGCAAGTGAAATTTCTAAACAAATTAAGAAATTTGAAAATCCTGCGATCAATGAGAATGGTATCTTGTAAGTATTTATTATTATATTTTGTCTATAGTATTAATTGTTGGCGATTAGGTATCAAACAATGACAAAACGTTACCAATCCAAATACGAAAGAAACGAAATTCACGTAGATATTAAAGAAGAGATGAAAGAGTTCTTCAATAATTGATTCTTTCTCTACATTTGGGTAATTTAGCGAGTTATTTAGTTAAAATTGATTGAAACTCAATTTCTATCGATTGTTCTAATTCTAATTCGTTTCATTCCTTCAATTTGTTAACACTCTTCAAATCTAAATCATCCACACCAATTTTCAATTGAAATTTATAGTGTTGACTATTTAAAGATTTAAATTGGAATAATTTAACGTCATTACTATATTATATTTTATTAGTATTATCAAATATTATAAAATAAATCAATATATTCTTTGAATTTGATAATGATGAATAGAAAATTAGGAAGCAATCTTAAAATGAGCTACTCACAATGTAAGCAATACATTATAATTTGATTCCTTTAAATTTATTTTATAGTGCACTACATATAAATTAATAATTTATCATATATTATAAATATTTTAATTATATATTACTATTTAAAAAAAATACTTTATAGTTTTTAATATGTGAATATTTATCAACTTTGGTATAATTATCAACTAATAAACACTTATAATACCAATAGGATCTGATTTATATTAGAGAGCTTTTGATAGTTAGAAAATTTTAGAGAACTGAATTGCTTCAGTTAGGAATGAAACTAGTAAAAATTCGAGTAAGTTATAATTATTATTAATAACTAATTAATTGAATATATCAATTTAATTTAATTATTTTAAATATTTTCATTATTAAATTATATTAATATTATAAATTTTATATCTTTTAATCTTAACACTTGACTAAATGCAAAAAAAAATATCTTTTTTTTTAAAATTATTAAAATATTTATTAATTTATACAAATTTTGACAAATTTTAATTAATTTTAATTTGAACATTATATAATTTGAGAGGATAGTAATTGAAATATTAAGCAGAATCGTTGCATATTTTGTGCTTTCAATATCTACAATATTTTTTAATGTCATTATAATTGATATAATTTAGAAATCCCCATTTTAGTTAATAATAATAGATTAGTATTATGTCAGATATAGACGATAAATCAATTGCTTTAATTTTAAAGCTTAACCAATTATCCATGAATAGATAATTGGTTAATATGTAATTGATAATTTTGTGCTTTCTGTCATTAGGTCTACTTTCATCAAAAAAAATCTTATAATTGTTGTAAAAATTTCAATTCAAACACTAAAATTTCTTAATATTAATTATGAATAACAGTATTAATATAAAACATCTATCATTTACTAATTTTGATAAATTCTTTTAAAGTAATATATATTTTTTAAATATCTTAATAATAATATTAAAATTTAATTTCTTTTTATTAGTTTGAAATGATTTGATTAATAAATTTATATAATACTATATTTCATAGTTTTAACACTTTATCATCTTAATATTTAATTTAATATCATATTATTTATATATTTTATTCATTACTTATTTGAGATCTTGGGTATTAATTTTCAAACTTAAATTTTGATTGCTTTTATTAATATAATTTAAATTGATTTAATTCAATTATAAATCAAATTTATCATTCTCATTATTTATTTTTTTTAGTTGATTTGAAATATTAATTAATAATTAGATTAATTAATTATGGGCAAATTAGGGCTGAAGGTAAAGATCGTCCTCTTCAATAATTACTTGAAAGGTTTTTAATTGGTGAGCGGTACGATCGCATTGACCGTTGTCTAAACTGAAAGTCCTTGAAAATAGAATTAATATTGAATTGTTATAGTTAGATAGTTTGATTATTGGTTACCAGAAGTGAGCTGGACACTTTATCTAAATCAATAAAAATTAATATAATTGGTATAAATTGTTTTAATAGGACTTACAGCTTTTCCAAAACATACACCAAAATCTTCAATATCTACTACTCTACCAACGCTGAGGGGGTAACCCATATGGGGACATCTCTAATTTTCAATTAATAATCAATATGTTACGAGTTATGAGTGATGAGTTATTTACATTATCTATAGCATAGAATTTGCCATCATTACATAAACATACCAACACAGGTATAGTACGGTCATCCTTGGGTACTTGCACGCACTTGCCAAAGAAACCTTTGGATTCTATAGCTTTTGTTTCACTTTTGAACTCGGATACTTTCCCTACATAGATTTTTTCAAATTGGGACTCTGTTTTAGTGATATCAGTTAAATCAGTATTGCTATGATTTGTATTATTATCTGGAATAGTTGTCATTATAATCAATATATTATTTTTGAAAAATGATTATTGATTAAATTATATTAAATTAAATAAAAAAAGTGAAGAAAAGTTAAATCATAAAATTATTTTATATTAGATATTGGATAAATTAAAATGATTAATAACATGTCATTATAGCTAATATAAACCAAATATACAATATTTAAATTTAAATATTAAAATTTTGAATTTAAGACAAGATGGCCGAGTGGTTAAGGCGTGTGCCTAGAAAGCACATGGGATTTCCCGCGTAGGTTCAAATCCTGCTCTTGTCGAATTTGATTATATTTAATTTCATTAATATTTTAATATTATTTTCTAAAAAACTTTATATTATTTTAATTATTTATTTAAGATTTATACCCAATTATATTACTCTTTATTTTGGTTGATTTTCAAATATTAATTAAAATCAAAAAAATTTAATTTGAGAAAACTTTTTTAATAAAAGTTATTAATAAAAATAATTTATCTCAATATGGAGACTATGAGATTATCAAAAATAACTATTAAAATGATAAATTGAATACAATAACATATTGTAATAGATCAAAACTAATAAATTTATAACTTAATTATCTCTTTATATTTTCTAAATTTAAATATATTAAAACATAAAAAATATTAAATAAATTATTTTTTAATATAATTAAATTCTTAATTTATGAAAAAAAAGATGACTAAAAATTTACAAATTATGAATAAATTTAATTATTTTAAATTGATATTTCAAATGGTAAAAAAATAAGAATATTAATATTGTTTATAATATTGTTAAAAATATTTAAATAACAATTAAAATGTAAAAAAAATTGTTAATTATATAATTATAAAATTTTAAAATAATAGCTTATCAAAAATTTTTAATTTAATTATCTCTCCAAAATTTATATTTTCTAATAATTAAATTATTGATAATTAGAATAATTAATTGATATAGAATGTAAAAATATAATAATTTAAAATTGGTAATTCTGTCTAGTAATAGTGATAAAATAGTGTCAATGTGGTATATACCCAAAGTAATTAATAGTGTTTGCTACAAAGTTAGAGTGGTGTATGGTACACAGACTTATACATCGGTCGGATTTTAGTAATATCAAGAATAGAAAATATTACCAATATAGTGAAAGATTTAAACCGATAGATAAAGAATATATGTGAGGAATCAACTAAATTGAAGTACAAAGAATCGAATACTTGGTGAGTCTACTACAATAATTGGTAAAAATTAAACTAGAATAGATAATATAGAGTACTAAATTAAACAAAACCGAATATTAAAAAGGATTAATACAAGTCAAAACTCTGATATAAATAACAATAAAGTTAAATTTATATAATCAAAACCTAATAGACTTTCGGTACAATATATATTTATATATATTTAAGAAAGTGTATTAATAAATAATGCTAATTTACAAAATATAAACTGTCAAAAAGTTAATTAAAAGAATAAAACAATATTCTATTTACTTTACAAAGTACCAATTCGTTTAGTACCCAAAGTTTTATTAAGAAGAGCCTAAGATTTACAGCTTATTTGATCTAAAAAGTTACAAGTTAGTAATTAATAAAACAAGGAATGTATAAGTGGTGAATTTACCTTCTTCTTGGGGCGGAGTTGGTTGGAGTGACCACACTTCTTCTTACGGCAGTTGGTGGCACGAGGGGGGAGACGAGCGTAGCACTTACGGCAGACCATCTTTTCGCAGTTGTATTTGTTAGCCAAAGCTCTCAAAGAGGGTTCGATAATACCACCACGGAGACGGAGGACCAAGTGGAGGGTAGATTCTAAATTGTGAATGAGTCAATATGAATCGAAATATTAAATTGATAGAATTAATTACCCTTTTGGATGTTGTAGTCAGAAAGAGTACGTCCATCTTCTAATTGTTTACCGGCGAAGATTAAACGTTGTTGATCAGGGGGAATTCCTTCCTTATCTTGAATCTTTTGCTTGACGTTGTCAATAGTATCACTTGACTCAACCTCGAGGGTTATGGTCTTTCCAGTAAGGGTCTTCACGAAAATCTGCATGATGACTAAGGATGGAGATTAATAATTTGATCACAGTTTAAGGTATTTATTTATCAAATAGTTTGATTTTGTGTATTTTTATTAGTCTAATGCATTTTGATAATGTATATATTGCTGATAATCAAATGGATGTCATGGTGTTATTGCTACTGTATTGGTAGTGTTCTTGGGTGGTTGTGTTTTTGGTTTTGGATAATTACCTATTGAATGACTATTACAGTCGTGAAAGTGGAAGAACTTAGTTTGACCCAAAATTTACAATTTGATTGAATTGACAATAATTCCATATTCCACATTTCCAATAAATTTTTTAATCCAGAATTCATTATTGAAAAATTTCGCATTTTTTCTACATTTGTTATTTCCGGAAATTTATTGAGTTTGTTTGAATACTTTATAAGTGAATTTATTATTTGAATGATATATATTCATAGCTTTAAATATTTTCTAATTTGTCAATATTGAATTTATGAACAATATATATTACATTAATGAGCATATAATATTTAAATCATTAACTTCGTTTCAAACTCCGTGAAATTATGAGCAAATTTTTTTCGTTGATAATATTCATATATTATACGATATATAATATCATAGTAATATTAAATCATATTTCATTTGTTTTACTATTTACTAAATCAACTTTGAATATAGTAGAATATATATATCAGCTATTCAACTCTTCAAGTAATTTTTTATTATGATATTCATTTTAAAGCAAATTTCACCACTCATCATTTTAATATAAAATCATAGAATAGAAATTATAAAATATTTATGTAGTGATTATATTAACCATATATATCTGGATTTTTTTGCTATTGGAACTATTAGACTAATTTTAATTTAATATTAAAAAATTGAATTTTTCGAGTAATTGCAAACAGTAATTTATTAGCTATAATAGCATCAATGTTTGTTTGACAATTTATCAATCAAAGATTTACTATGATTATGATTATAAATCAAATTATAATTGATAAATATTGGGAAAAGCTATATTACTTTTAACTTTTACAAATCTTAAAATTTTCTAATGAAGCATTCCATAATTTCCGAAATCAATAAGCAAAAAATTTTTATATAAATTTTCATTTTTGATTAACCAATATATATTAGGATTTAAATAACTTTTCATCTTGATAAAATTGAATTTGTATTTAAATAAATATTATTATTTTTAGGTTATATCAAATATGCAAATAAGAGGGATTATATATTGTAATAAGTAGCATTTTTATAATTGATGTTTACAAATGTGAACACATAATTCTTCAAATATTATAACATAATATTCTACTTTTTTTATCCATTAAATATATAATTAAATCGTTTTCATTGATATTTTACCTAATTACCTATATATAATTTCAAATAGTATTAGGGATGGACAATTATTTATATTGTTATTTATAATAAAATGAAAAATCCAATTTATTTTTCATTAATCCTTAGATAATTTAGACATATCTTAATAATTCATCAATTAATGAATATAATTTTAAATTGATTTGTTGTTTTATTATATGCTTCAAAGTAATGATGTTTAATCAAAATATCAAATATCAATAACTAAAATACAACAATAGTGATTGTTATACTATTTTATAATACATATATAATATATGATATTAAACATATCAGGTAGTAATCTAATTAATTGAAGTTTATTCAACAGGTTATTAGTGTAAAATAGTTACATTTTACTTTGATTTGATTAAAATAATTTTTTGTTCATCATATATATTAATTACTGAAATCTTATTATAACAAATATATATATATATATATATAAACAATATAAACACTTATATATTAGATTGTTGGATAATTATTATGATTAATAAAATCTATAACTTCACTAAATATAAAAAATCAGATTAATAAATTTTAAACTAAATATTTTTAAATAAATTTCTATCCATAAAAAAGTGTGTAAAATCAAACGTCCAAAATAATCGATTTCTTACTAATTGGATTTTTAACAACAATCACAAGGTCAATAGTTAAAAATTAGAATATATATTATCTATTGATATTTGAACTAAAGATTTTAATTATTATGTTTTTTTGTTGTTTTATTATTTAATACATAATTATAGGTGTATATTATTTTATGTGAAAATACATGTAATATAATTATATATTATAGTTCGACATCGATATACTATGATTCTTATCAAAATTTTTAACAAACTCAACAACTGTATTTGGATTGCTAATTATAAAAAAGTATGAGAAAACTCATGTCTTAATATCAAACTTAAATATTATTCGAAAATTTCCAACAACTTGAAAATAAAAATATTATCCAATTTTGATATAGTTAATAAAATTCTTAAACCCATATTATAAAAAGGTTAGTATATGTTGATATTTTATATTATAGTAAATATAAAAATATAGAATAATCTAGTAAATGTTATGTATATTAATGAATGGAATTACTCAAAATACTCTATACCGAACTCAACATTAATAACAAATGGTTACTATTAAAAAAAGTATGAGAGTACACATGTTTAAAATTAATCATCTCCACAAAGTTTGAATGTAACATAATAATTCAAAGTATTACTGATAATGCTTCAAAATTGAGCATGGATTTATAACCTTTGAAATATTAGTAACTTAGATAAATAAAGACTAATTATATACTAGGTATACCATTGTATTCAATATACTGAATGTACAAATAACATATTAATAGCATCTATACTAATCAATAACAAATCTTTAACCAATTTTGGGTGAACTCAACAGCTGGAGTTAAATGGTTAATATTAAAAAAGTGTGAGAAAACACATGTTCAAACTAAAGATTGAAGAATTCATTAAAGTCATATCAGTATAATAATAAATAAGACACCAAAGATTTGAAAAATAAGCTAAGTGTATATTCATATCAGATTTATATTGATGATTATTTAATCACTAAATTGATTAAGTAAAATTATCTATATTATTGATGCTGAAAAGATTGCTTGTTGAATATAGCGATGTAGTAGCTGATTATTATAAAACGATATTAAGTTGCAATCCATATTCAATCAACTCAACAGTTGTAACTTAAGTGTAACATTTAAAAAAAACTATGTGAAAACACATGTCCAAACTAGAGAATTTCGGAGCTCAATTCATAAGTGATCCAATTTAAAAATTGTAATTTCCTATTCGAAAAAGGTGTGAGAAAACACATGGTACAGATGAGCCAATATCGGTGAAAAAATGCCCAATTTGAACCAATGGTCACCAAATTTAGGAATCCGAAATATTAAAAAGTTGAAATTTCGGAAACCAAATTTGAGGGGAAGGAAAACTATTGCAATATTGGCAAGAATCTACCTTTCTCTTTAATTTCTACGAATCAGTTCGATTTTTTCATTAGCGAACTTCAAAAGAAATTCCTGCCGTAGACATGGTATGATTAAGTTTTAATAAATGAAGAGATGTTTGGGATAATTCGATGGATGCTATCAAAAAATACTTAAAAATACGTTAAAAATCAATATTAAAGTTAAAAAAATATTAATGATCAAAAGAAGTATTATACAAAAACTAAGATTCAACATCAATTTCAAAACATCTAAAAACTAAACATTTCAATGATCAATTTACTAAAGCTAATTATTCTCAATTATTAGTCTGACAACACCATTACCATCAGAACCAAGAAATTTTTGGCCAACCCCTTATTGCAACGTAAGCAAATGGTAATAAAACGCGAAGATCTACATAAAGAATAGGGTATTAACGGTTTATTAGGTTGCCGAAGTTATCCACCCCGGACGTGCCAACTGCTCCAAGGAAGAAATCCGCGAAAAGCTCGCCAAGATCTTCAAGTCCGATAAGGAAAACATCTTCGTTTTCGGCTTCAAGACCGTCTTCGGTGGAGGTCGTTCCACTGGTTTCGCCTTGATCTACGACTCCTTAGATGCCGCTAAGAAGTTCGAACCCCGTCACCGTTTAGCTCGCGTAAGTTCATTTATTAAGTAGATTTTATTTTTATACTAATTAGTGTTTTTAGCACGGTGTTGTTGAAGCTAAGGTCACCGCTCGTAAGCAACGCAAGGAACGTAAGAACCGTGCCAAGAAATTCCGTGGTAAGGAAAAGGCTAAGGTCCTCAAGTCTTCTTCTTAAATGTACTAAATTAAATGGTAAAATTACCACCCTCATAAACCCTCATTTTTATGTATCATTTTTTCTGATTTTTTTAACTTGTTGTATTATATAATATTCTAGAAGTTTCAATCCTCGGATTCGTAGGTTCCTTGATAATAAATTTGCGAACGATTTGTATAGATCTCAAGCTTTTAGTATTATAGTGTTTTGGCGGGGAAAATTATGTTTTCAAATAGGGGAATTTTTGGTAATATTTTGTATGCTTTATCATCATTTTTTAACTTATCAGTACTGGGATTTGGATTTTTATTTATTTGTTTTCAGCTTTATATTTTTTCAATCAATATTCATCAAACAATATATACCAACTCTACTTTCTCTCTAGTTAAAATCGCTATCCTTACACACTTCAATTAATACTCAAATTGCCTTCCCATGATAATTTATTTTCTTCAAGTTTAAAATTTATATTTCTTAATTTTAAGGTCCTGCTGTTTCAGAATACAATTTGATGTATTCTCCCAAATTAGAGCCTTTATTCTCTCTTTACTTTCAATTCACAGTTTTAACCTAAATAAATGGTTAATATTTAATGCCATTTCTCCAGATCGAAATTCAGACTCCTTTCAAATTATCCTATAAATACTTCCTTATTCCTTGCTTTTAATGATTAATATCGTCATAGGTACTAATATTTAGAAATTATATATTTATCATCTTATTATAACTAGATTATTATTTTGCCGTATACATTTATATCGGATACCCGTTTTCTGATCAAAATATCCAGTATACACTAATATATTATGATACTATAGTTAAAATGATCAATAATTAATTTTAAATGGTTGTTAATATTCGATATAAACGTTTTAATAATTTTAAATGATATTCTTGGATAGATAATTAATATTATTGTTTACGAAATTACTTGAGAGTTGAGGTTAAAGATTATGGATAAGCATGGTATTTTTCTTTTCCTATAGTGATAATCTTGATTACTAAACTTATAATAAATAATTGGAATGTATTTTATTTTCAAACCTTTGAAATAATGGTATATATGTAATTTTTTGATGGATTTTAAATTGATATATTAGTTTACCATAATTGAAAAGAATTAAAATTGTTATGGCTGAATCATAGTGAATCAAAATGTGTGATTTCATAACCACGTCATTTTTGAAAACCCTGCTAAATTGATATTTAAGTCAATCAATTTATACAAAAAATTTTTCTTTAATTTCATTTTAAATAAATTTCCAAATAATAATACTATTATAAATTATAAATATATATATAATAATGAAAGATATTATAGTAGTCATACCATTATGGGCCATCATCACGATACCTAGTATTACGGGGTTATTGATAGGATTTTGGTTCCACAATACCGCTTACACTTGGCACTTAAGTTTGCGTAAACCTAGATTTTATCCTCACACGTTTACTATTTTGTTAATTTGGATTATTTGTTATGGACTCTTAGAGTATTCTTTCATTTTGATAGAAGATTACAATACTGATAAAAATCCTGGTCAAGTTCGAAATTTATCAACAGTCCTACTCACTCTTTATTGGATAATTGTCAGTTTAAACTTGGTTTGGTTTATCATATTTTTTATTTTGGAATATTTGTTAGTGAATTTCCTATTTAATTTGATTCAATTTTGCGTCGTGCTAAGTTTTTGTATTTTGAGTTTTGAGTTGAATAGTTTGGTAGGGTACTTGAGTCTTCCGTTGGGGATTTGGACGTTTTTAAACATTTATTTGAGTTTGGGACTTTGGTGGTGTAATAGGGATGGTAATGGTGAAATTGATTTGGAGGAAGCTCATCGTAGGGATTTATTGAATCAGAATAGTAATAGAAATAGAGATTATCATGCTATTAATGTTAATGAGTAGATTCTCTGTGGATTTTTGCGGAAATAGGAGGGACGTATACAGAGGATTGTAAAATGCCCATTTCCCTTGTACTTGAATTCAATTTATTCTGATTATCAAATCGTAGAAACTAGTTAATAAATCCTTATCTGTTAATCATATGATGTAGAAAATTCAATATAAATATTTATTATATTTTAAAAATAATTTTCTCAATATATTAAGCCAACTCTGGTGTTAAATTTAAACTCAATTGATTTATCTTTTTAACAAAAATTACAGACTACCAGTATTATTGGTATATTTTAATTGATATCGAATAGAATTTTCAAATTTATATTTATATAACAATAAGCAATATTATAATAAATAGATCAATCGTTTATTTCAATAACTTACAATTAATCTTTAAACTATTTTGAAAAGCAGACTAATTTATATTAGTCAATTATTATGAATTTACTTCCATTTTTACAAATATATTCAATTTATTAAAACAACTTTGAATTCACTATTAATTTCAACAGCCTTTTAAACCTATTGCTATGATTAAATAGTATTCAAAATATGTTTGTTTTTAATAATAATAACAGTCTTTACAATAATCAATTTATTCTTTAATTATGATAATATTTTAATTGATATTTTAAAATAATGAGAGTTAATTGTAAATAAATTTGGTTTGACAAGTTGATAGTAATAACTCATATTTGAATATTGGATTAGAGATGTATTACTAGTTTAACACGATCTAGTCTTATTAATAAATTCAGTTACACTCTTCTATACCTGTTATTTATTAATATTTGTTTAATATTTAAAATTTTCAAAACAAAAGTTCCCACAATTCCAAAATTTTTTAAAAAATAATATTTAATCTTATTATAATTCGCACCAATCGTCAAAACCCAGTCAAAAAATCCTGAAAAATGACCAATTTCGAAATAATCAAAACCCTAAGTCAGGGAGCTGAAGCCAAAGTGAGTCAAATTAATTTTTTGAATCAGCCATGTATATTGAAGCAGCGATTTGTCAAAACTTATCGCTTGCCCCAATTAGATACGCAATTGACAATCAAGAGAATGACGCAGGAGGTCAGAGTGATTAAAAAGTGCTTTATAAATGGGATTAAGGTACCGAGTGTGATGCACGTGGATTTACAGGGTTATTCTATTGTCATGTCGGAATTGAAAGGCGTGACTTTGAAGTCTACGATCTATAATTGTAGCGATTTCCAAAGGTTGAACGTTTTGATGACACAGGTGGGAGAAACTTTGGCTAAGATGCATTTAATTAATGTGATTCATGGTGATTTGACAACTTCTAACATTATGGTATTGGATAGTACTGATGATATTGCTTTAATTGACTTTGGTTTAAGTACAATTTCTAATTTGAGTGAAGATATGGCTGTGGATTTGTATGTGTTAGAGCGTGCTTTCCTCAGTACTCATCCCACATCTGGTCATCTATTCCAGCAGGTATTAAAGGCCTATGAGGCTTACGATCCCAGTCTCAAGGCAAATATGGTCAAGCTAGACGAAGTAAGGCTCAGAGGTAGAAAGAGAAGCATGATTGGTTAAATCCAACATTCAGTCATGATGTATAAGATAAAGAATAAACAGTACATATATAAAATTAACTAATATTTATTAAATTAAGCTTCTTCATGATCGATTTCTTCTGATAATTCGAGATTTGATTACCCAACGATTTTAGCTTGTTCACCAAATGATTATCTAACACATAATCATGTTTAGAAACGATAGATAATATTAAATTGGTGAATTTAATATTATTATTCAATTTTGTCATATTCATTTCAATTAAATTCATCATCCCATCAACCAATTTCACATCAATATTCGTTAGTTTTTGATTTAACATAATATTAATTAGTTCTAATTGATACTCTTTAAACTCTTGACTAGATTTTAATTTTATATCTATCAATTGACTGTATCCAAACATTTAATTAGCTAAACAATAATATTAAAATAATATAAATTAAATATTACTTTAAAATATAATTATACATAGATTGAGATAGAATATCATTTTGAATAAATTTTATAACCTGTTGAATTGCTAGAGGTTCTAAACCAATGAATTAATATGGTAATATATTTAAGTATTATATAAATATATTGATTACTTGAATTATCGTTTGAAATCATTGGAATAACCCAATAATTAATCAGAATCAAGTTAAAATCTTGTTTAAATTGACCAATACAAATTAACAAAGGCCTTGGTATTTGATCCTCAATTAAATTAAACTACATTATAAGCAATGTTAATATAATCTTATAGTATTAAAATATTATAGGTTGTTACCATTGGATTTAGAATAAAGTGAAAATAAAGCGACCATTTTAATTCATTTAATTGTTTACTCTGAATTAAAGTTTCGTTTAATTTTATCAATTCTATAGAATTGAAATAGTTTTGATTAAATGTTGATAAATTTAGTTTAGTTAAAATCAATTCCTAAATGCGATTATTAATAAATATATTAATATTTGGAGTACGAAATTACTAATTTGGAATTGTATTGAATGAAGCAATTTTGTATGAGGTTTATAATTTGTTCATTGTCGTTTTTCGAGTTGATGATTTGGTGGTTAAATTGGTCAATAAATTCAATATCTTCTTTATCTATATTGATAATCCAAATTGATTAATGAAAAGTTTTTAATTGTAATAATTAATATCAAATTACCAAGTGTATTGATTTCTTTAAAATTTAATTCACTATTCTTATTATTATCCTTAATATTAGGTTCATTTTCATTTAAAAAATTAAAATTTAATTTTAAATTATCTATTTAAAAATGATAAAGAATTAAGGAATATAACATTAAGCTCAAATATATATGATTTAAAAAATGAATAATAATAATAATAATAATAATATAAAAAAGGATATTTTAAATTTAAAATTCTTATTTAATTCGCTGTTATATTTAATTTTTAAGGTATTCTAAATAACAAAATAGTTGAGTTAAAAATGATAGTTTGATAAAACTATTGATATAAATATTTTAATAATTTTATATTACCCATTTTATTAATTTTTGTTTTGGATTTTTCATTATTAGGAAATTTTGATACTAATTAAACTGTCAATGAAATTTATGATATTTGGATTGGATTTATAGACGAAAATTAAAATAAATTTATGGGATTAATTTCAAAATATTAGAGGAGTATTGATGATTTTAATAATTGGTAAAGTTAAAAAACATAAAATTGATTAAATAAAAATTGTGCAAAGAAAAATACTCATGCCACCACCGTGGATTGAACACGGGACCTTCAGATCTTCAGTCTGACGCTCTCCCAACTGAGCTAAAGCAGCGTATAAGATTTATCAACAAATTGTTTTCAGTTATAACAGAATTTATATATTAATTTTCCAGTATTCATCTAGTCCAAACAATTATACATATTCTCAATATTATTTTTTTAACATATTCTCCTCTTTAAAACATTTTTTTCACTCCTTAATATCTATTTTAATGGTTATGTTTTCCTTTTTCAATTAACCTTATCATGCCAGATCCTTCATATCAGGACTCAAATTCAATTCCCACAATTCTTCATCAATACCAATTTAAATTATCAATTCTAAACCACCTAATATTTCTAATTATAGTTGAATAATTGAAAAAAATCAATTCAAATCATTTAAAAATTTCAATTAAATTATAAAAAATTTTATATAATTTATAAATTGAATAATAGAAATATAAAATTCTAGAATTTGATAAAAAGTGTCCAAAAATGCCAGCGAACAGTAAAGGACCCAGTCAAAGTGAACGTACTTTAAAAGCTTGCAGTGAAATTGTTAGGGATTTGGTTCAAGCTCACTTCGACAATAAAGAAGTGAATTTAAATGCTTTGAAGACCAAATATAGTAGGGAGAATAGACTTAAGAATCAACCCAAATTGGTTGAAATTATCGCTTCAATTCCCGAACAATATAAAAGTATTTTGTTGCCAAAGTTGAAGGCTAAACCGGTACGTACGGCTTCAGGTATTGCAGTGGTTGCCGTTATGTGCAAACCTCATAGATGTCCCCATATCGCTATGACTGGTAATATTTGTGTATATTGTCCAGGTGGTCCTGATTCCGATTTTGAATACAGTACCCAATCTTACACGGGTTACGAACCTACTTCCATGCGAGCGATTCGTGCTAGATATGATCCTTACGAACAGGCTAGAGGGCGTGTTGAGCAATTGAAGACTTTGGGTCACTCCGTCGACAAAGTTGAGTATATTATAATGGGAGGCACTTTCATGTGTCTACCCGAAGATTACAGGGATGATTTTGTCAAAAATTTGCACGATGCCTTGTCCGGTCACACTAGTTTGGATGTTGAAGAAGCTGTCAGAATGAGTGAACAGAGCAAAACTAAATGCATTGGTATCACCATTGAAACAAGGCCTGATTATTGTTTGCGCCCTCATTTGGGTCAATTGCTCAAGTATGGTTGTACCAGATTGGAAATCGGTGTTCAAAGTGTATACGAAGATGTTGCCAGAGATACTAACAGAGGTCACACAGTTAAAGCTGTGTGTGAATCTTTCCAAATGGCCAAAGATGCAGGTTATAAAGTAGTTGCTCATATGATGCCCGATCTTCCCAATGTTGGTATGGAGCGTGATTTAGAACAATTTAAAGAATATTTCGAAAACCCCGCCTTTAGATCTGACGGCTTAAAAATCTATCCCACTCTAGTCATTCGTGGTACTGGTCTCTATGAATTATGGAGGACTGGTAGATATAGAAATTATACTCCCAATGCTTTAGTGGACCTCGTTGCCAAGATTTTAGCTCTAGTTCCCCCTTGGACTCGTGTCTACCGTGTCCAAAGAGATATTCCCATGCCGCTCGTTACTTCTGGTGTCGAGCACGGTAATTTGAGAGAATTAGCATTAGCCAGAATGAAGGATTTAGGCACCCAATGTCGTGATGTACGTACCAGAGAAGTAGGTATTGTCGACATCCACTCCAAGATCCTACCCGACCAAGTGGAATTAATTCGCAGAGATTACACAGCCAATGGAGGATGGGAAACCTTCTTAAGTTACGAAGATCCCGCTCAAGATATTTTAATCGGTCTACTAAGATTGAGAAAATGCAGTCCCGGTACCTTCCGTCCGGAATTGACTAAAGGACAATGCTCAATCGTTAGAGAATTGCACGTTTACGGTAGTGTCGTGCCCATGCACGCTAGAGATCCTACCAAATTCCAACATCAAGGTTACGGTACCCTATTGATGGAAGAAGCTGAAAGAATCGCTAGAGAAGAGCACGGTAGTTGGAAGCTTGCAGTTATTGCTGGTAAGTTCAATATTGCTTTTTTCAATATATTCAACATTAATTGATTCATTCTAGGTGTTGGTACACGTCACTATTATCGCAAATTGGGTTACGAGCTCGATGGTCCCTATATGTCCAAAGTACTCGTCGACAATCCCCCAGTGTAATTATTAACATTCATCAAATCTTTCAGATACCATTCGATTATTATCCATTTAAAATATTTTATTAGACATCCTCAATTAAACCATTTTTTACAATATTTAGTATGTTTTTTAGATAATTGATATTATTAATATGGTTATATGCACCTAATGTTTATTGATAGCCCAATTCATGATTAATATCATTTTGTTTACTATTCTATAATCAATTTTATATCAGAACATTCTATTCTGAAATATATTTTTAATAATACTTTTCAATATTTTATTATTGTGGAATATCTACTATTCTTCATAAAATCCTAGCAAGATTTTTAATAACTATTGTACTCCTTGAAGTTTTAAAAATATTAAATATATTAATAATTTATTTGATTTTTTTATTTTAATATTAATAGTAATATTTTTCAATTAATTTAAGAAGGATTCTATAATAGGTATTTTTATTTGAATTTTTGAATTGAATGAAATTATTATACAGAATTATTATTTTTTTCAAATTTTTATTTTTATTTTAGAGTTTTATCTGTTTAAAATTTAATAATTTAAAGGATAATTTATTAATGTATATTTTTATATCAATTTACTCCGAACGAAATTGATGTGCTTGACAAAATTTGAATTATTTGATAAAATTCAGATCACAAATTCGTGAGTTAAACGTAACACTTTTTGTAGAATTAATCTTATTATAATTATAAAAATTGGAATAGTATAGATTAAAGATGGTATATAAACAAAATGGTGGAAATAGTTTTTTTTGGAAAATTTTCAAATTTAAATAATTAGATTTGACAATTAAAATAATTTATATATCATTTAGGTAGGGAGTATTGAAATATAAATGTATATTTATGAAAAAAATAAATTTTATTGAAAAAATATGCCACCACCGTGGATTGAACACGGGACCTTCAGATCTTCAGTCTGACGCTCTCCCAACTGAGCTAAAGCAGCACATTAGGCATTTTCATCGTTAAATTTTGTAATTCATATTACATTAAAATTTGAAATTTTTATTTTCAAACTTAATAAATTATTTTTAAATATGTCTTTGATAATATTTCAATATAATGCTAATTCGATTTGTTTACTTTTTAAATGTTTATTTTTGACCCTTTATTTTTTGTTTTTTGTTAATACCATACGTTTATAACATATCAATATCACATTATCCAATTTTCTCAGCTTATCAATATTAATTTTTGTGATATATTAAAACATTACATAAATTATTCACTTTTATATTTTTATAATTCAAATTTTACACAATCATAATCCTACATAAATATCATTTTTATTTCTAAAAAAATAACTAAAATTTGAATTTAATTACTGCCCAGTTAAGGAATTTTGATTTATGGTAGATAGTTTAATAACTATAATAATAAAAAATACAAATAAAATATTTTAATTTTGAAAAACTGAGATATTTTTTATAATTATAAATTTGATTGAATATCCAATAAATTATGATTTTAATTCAAATTTTAGTCATATGACTATTATATTATCATTGATTTTATTATTTCTAATAAAAATTAATTAAATGGATAAGTCAACTTTAATTAGATTTTTTGTTTGAGTACTTATAAATGTATTCAATTTAATTAATAATATTTGAATATTTATCAATTGACAAGTTAATATGTTGAAAACCCTATATATATATATAATATCATTAAATATTTTATTATATACAATACAATAAATATTGAATCAAAATATTTAAATATTTATAATAAATCTTAATAAATTGAGATTCGATATATATTGTTATTATAATACTTGAATTTATCATAATTATAATGTAATTAAACCAATATTGTAGATTATAAAGATATATTGAATAAACATTTATATCCATTAATATTTTTAGTTTAAAAAGTATTTTAACAAATAATAATGCAATTAGGATAGTATAATTCGTTATCATTAAAGCACTGTAAATAAACATAGAAAAGTGCCATTATTATTAAAATGCGGTATTGATAATCATGTATATAATCTCAATAAATAGCTTCAGCATAATTATTTGAAAAATTAAGATATAAACAATTTATGCTCTATAAAAGGCTAATTGTATGATAAAATTTAGTATTAAGATAAAGTATTAAAGAGTTTGTGGAGATAATTATAAAAAGATGAAAAATAATCAGGTTGAAAGAGTTAGATAAAAGCTGCGGTATTTCAATCAGATGCACCACTAAGTAATAATTTCACTGGAATAAACTCTAGATATTTAAAAAGAATTGTTTTCTATATAATAAATTAAAGATAAGTGCTTAAAACAATCATCTTTGTATCTAAAAGAAGCCAGATGAGTCAATCTGAATATTTGAAGTTATCAACAATAGATTAAATTTATTGCCTATTCCAAATTCGATGCTAAAAATTAGGCTATGGGGATTGATTTACCTTATAATGCTGGTAATAAGAATCGAAGATGAGATTGATGGTTTATTAGACACGGTTAATTTTGTCTAAAACGGCTTCAAAGGTGATATCGTCGAAATCATTAGCTTGAATTTGGACTTGGGGTTCAATAGCTTTAGCAAAGTTGTTGAGACTGGAAGCGTAAACCATACGGGCCTTCAATTTGGAATCACCTGGGATCCAAGAAATAAAAACAATTTTATTACGTTTACCTTCACCTTCCTTTTCATAATCAAAGTCATAGACGGCGTAACGACATTCAGTGGGTTGTAAAGTACCAACGAAATCATCAAAAGAACCCTTTTCGACAGCTTGATCGACTACAACTTGGGTAAAGTTATCATTTAACTTGAAGGTGATGTACTTGTATTTGTGCTTTAACTTGAGTTCTTGGTAGATGTCCAAGCATTGATCATTGATACCGACTCCACTAGCCATTTTGATATGTTAGTAAATTAAAAGATGATTTTAAAATAAAACTGAATGAAAATGCACTATTTAAATTACTATTCAAATTTAATATACTTGATGGTGCTGAATCTCAAATAAACATGTTAAACTCACTTCATTGAGTGATTATGGGACTTGAGTTTCTCTTAATAACAAATGATTATCTATGATTTAATTAAATTGGAAATTGTTGTTGATTGTTTTTTATATTTAGTCAATTATAGTCAATGATTTAGCCTAAAATTGATTCCTTAATTAATACTATTAATTCTATTTTACTTGTAATAAAGTAGTAGTCATTATCGCAATATACTTACTAATCGAATATAGTATATTACCTCAAATCATTCCATTCAAAATGTAACACAAAGTTTTAAATCCTGGTCATTTACTCTCTAAATTTAACTTTTAAAAAATTATTACGTATGCAAAAATATTCAACTAAAGTTTAGGAATTCATTTTTATGCAATGAGAATTTTTTTATAAAATTTCCCAATATTTATCAATATCCAATCACTTTTAATGTTTTATTGACAGTTTTGTGGTGTATCAAGTCAATAAAATTCGAGTTCAATAATTTAGTTCCGAATCCATTCATAGCTAAGAAAAACCAAGGTTTTATGGTCTTTCATCAAATTACAAATGTTGGCAATTATATCTTGGAATACTAATATATTAGCATCATAATTATAGGGAATATATAATTATGGATATTTGTTATATATTAGAATATATTGGCTATTTTTAATAAACGTAAATTAATTTGAGTAAATTTTATCTAGACTAGCCATTTTACCAAGTCTATAATATTTGGGTTTAAAAATTCAGAGTATATTTTGAGTAGATGAGTTATATCTCGAATTGTATATCATTACAAATTAAGATATTTAGAGATTAAATTTTCTCTCGTTTAAGTAATATCTCAGGATATTTTCTATTACAGATATATATTGCTTCTTACTATTGTTCATTAATCAAATACACATTTTTTAGGAAATAGGTGATTAATTGAAATCCTAGGACACTGCCGAATAAATTATGATTAGTTTGATAGTTAAAATTAAAAAAATAATTTAAATGTAATTATTTTATTATAAATAGTATTAATGTTAAAATCAATCTTTGATACCGTATTAAAGTTTTAATTATAACGGATAAGCTCTTTGTATTTATTAAATATACGTGTCAACGTTAAGTTCACAAAATTTTGATATTTTATTAACAATTTCATTTTTCATATCATAAAGTTAGTCTTCTGTTATTTGATAAATTTATAAAATGTTCATTCACTATAAACTCAATTTAATATTGAAAACTTGAAAAGATGTAATTTCAAATTTTAAAACTATTCATTTTCCGCTTATGTATTATTTATGAACTTTTATTTAGCAACATAATAACTTAGTATAAATCATGAAATTAAATTTTAATTATGTTTTTTGATTATATGCTTTAATAATAGCTATTTAATTCTATTATATACATCCTTCTCTTCATATATGAAAAATCAATCATTTCAAAACTTAAATATCAATATAAAATAATTTTTTAACTTAAAAACATTTTAAAAATTAATAAAAAAAATATAATGTTGCTTTCTTATCCTAAATATGAAAATTGTGCTTTATTGCAAAGTTTTCATAAGTTTTAAAATATATATCAATTTGTATTGTAATAACAAGGAATTGGTTATTTTAGGATATATCTAAATGAATTTCTGTATATCACTTATTACTACATTCCACACTGTTATTCTATTAACAATATATAAGGATCTAGATTTAACAAATGAAATAACTGTTGTTAAATTATTATATATTAAACTATTATATAAATTAAATTTGATAAACTATAATTGTCAAATAGCAAATTTAATTTTTTATCAATAATTTTGCTACAAATAATGTTTGAAATATTGGTTATATCAAGAATTAGTGTGAATATCTTGGACATCTTATTAAAACATATTCCACTCTTGGTTTGATATTTTATATATTATTCAAGTTAAACTATATGATTTATTAATATTGAAGTTCTTATTGGGCAATCAATTTCGATGATATTATGAATATATTGAATCATCGAAAAAAAAGTTAATAAAATTAACAGATTTCATCTTATATTCAAATTGGTATATTTAACTTGATATATTAAATCAAAATTATTTTATAATTAATATATATATATATTTGATGTAAAATATAGATTTTCAATATCAAAAATGAAATAATATTAATAGTATAAATTTATTAGAGTTTTTGATTTTAAAATTGATTTAACAATTAATAATACAAAATCATCAGATAAAACACTACCATTTAAAATGTGCAATATCTATTAATTATCAGTTGTATAAGGTGAATCAGTGTATATTTAGCTTAGTTTTTATTAGTACTTGAATTTTGATATTAATCTTATATTTAAATGTGTTTTTCAAATAAACAGTTAGTGTAAAATATATTAAATATAATTTGGAATAACTATTTATATTGATTAATAAAGCTGAAAATGTTTGTAAAAATTAGAATATAATATTATCAAAATAATTATATAAACAATATTTAAAAAGAAAATTTAATAATTGGTTAAATCAATTAAGATATTTTATTATACTCATAAATTCTGATAAAATAGTAATAATCCAAGATTAATATAAAATAATGATTAAAATATTGAGTATGCTAGTTTTATGCAATATTATAATTTTCAACTCTCATAAATATGCTTGCGATTGAATCTTCCACATTTCAGACAAGTAGTGCGGTTAGCAAAGTTGTGGTAGCGGCAAGAATCATCTCGGCAGATCCAATCACCAGCCATGATTTTATGTGACATAGAAGTGCCAGAATCGCGATCATAGTTATTGTCACGGTTATTATAGCTGGGTCCACGACTGCTATAACTTGAAGTCCTGTCTGAATAACTGCTGTTATTTCTATCATTATATTGATTATCATATCTATCGTAGTTGGAGGGTCTACGAGGTTGATAGTCGTCACAACGCTCAGGCGGTGGATGGTAGCTATCGTAGCCACGATAAGGACGGTTATTGTAGCCGTTATATTGGTTATAGTTGCCACGATTGTTGTAATCTCGATTACTATTCATGCTGGGATACATACCAGGGCAGGTGCTTCGACGATTATAGGAAGGGTTATTGCTGCTGTTGTTGCTGAAAGGAACCCCACTACCGCACTGAAAGCATCGATCTCTATGAGCAAAGTTATGTGCTTTACAGCCGCCACAAATCCAGTCTCCAGGCTTAATCGGCTGATTAGTACGATAATTCCTCTTATTTTCGTTCTCAGTTCTATAGCTAGAATAGTAAGAGAACTCAGTACGAGGTCTAGCAGGCTCGCCGCATTTCAAACAAGAAGTGCGGTTAGCAAAGTTTTGAAAGTTGCAAGATCTGTTGAGGCAGAACCAGTCTCCAGCCCTAATATTCTGATGAGTGGAGCCATTATTGCTTACACTACGAGCAACAACTGCGGGAACCTCTTCAGCATTGTCAGGTTTGGGCTCATGACAACCCAGACAAGTAGTACGGAAAGAAAAATTGTGGGTTCTACATCTGGTGTTTTGACAAATCCAGTCACCTCTTATTATTCTTTGTTTTGAAAGTTCCGAGCGGTATGTTGGGCTTCTGCTTCTAGAGTAATCATGAGGGGAAGCAGGTCTATGAGGTTCCAAAATCCTGAGCGACGAGTCGATAAAATCTCCGAAAGAAGTAGAAACTTCAATTTTGAAGTTTTCAAACTTAGAACCATGAAGGTTCAAGGCCTTAAGAGCTTCAGAGTGGCTCTTCATGGTAACTAACAGTATTCCAGGACAGATTGAATCAGAAAGTGATTTAGGAATCATGGCTTGATCTAATTTTAATTCAGATAATTGAAGAATTTCATCAATGTCAGAATATTGAACAGGGGATGGTAATCCAGTGACGAGGATATTTCGAGATTCATTCTGAGTAAACACATCATAGCTGACAGTGCGATCTTTGACAGAATCAAATAAGGCATTGGGAAGACTAGTCTCATTGACAATTAATGTCAGATAGTCAAGTATTTTTCTGCATCGCTCCATTGCAGATATATCTTCTTCTCCAATTTCTGATATGATACGCTTAGTTTTTGCTGAGAGTGCAGAGGCTTGAGCAGGAGTGGGCTGTGATTGAGGCTCCAAATGATATGGACCTTCTTGATGGACATCAAAGTATTTGCAGGTGCTGAAAAAACTAGGTAATCTCAAACTGTGCTCCATTTTCTCCATAAATAATTTGACCTTGAAAGAATGGGTCCCAGCAGTAACCAAGCAAGTTTCTTCCAAATCTGGAAAGACTTGATATACTTCTGTCTCAAACTGATCCAAAGCTTCCTGCAAACTCATTGAAGGACTTAAATCTTCCGAAGGGTCGCTTTCAGAACGTTTAACCAACTCCATTAGTTTTGCCGAACGGGGTCTAATAAAAACGTGACGATTTTGAACAGGTTCCAAAGTGTGACGATCCAATAACATCCAAGCCATCTCATAGAATTCAGGAGTTGTCTAAGCAGATACATGAATATTAATATCAATAAAATCCTCTTTAAAGCACTTTATAATAATAATGACAAATTATGACAGAAGGCAATTCGAAAGAAGAAGCTGGTGAAAGTAATTGGCGGTAGTCACCACCTCCGCAATAAAACTTGTTTACAAACATAAGCCACCCCCCAAATCTAACCTAACCTTAACCTATAGGGATTGAAAAATTGGATATTTCACCAGCTTCTCCTAACGTTTAAAGCCAACCTAAAGCCAACCAAAAAACCAACAACAAATATATCAACATAACATAAAATTATTTCAAAACCAAGCAGCCAATGAATGTATTAAAAATAAATAAATTACTAACCCCAACCTGTTCCGAATTCAAATTCGAGTCAATTCCAACCATTCTATCTGATACCAAGATAAGATTTTTCACAACCATTTCGCTCACACAATTTTCAGTCTCCTTTAATTAAATCTCAATATAATGTTCCAATTGTATGAAGTTTAAAAAGTTGACCTAAAACTAAACACCAATAAGTATTTTATGAATACCAATTGAATATTTCACAGGTATTAAACTCAAAAAAATGAAGATTGAACAATTAGTTAAGTACTTAATCTTTCAATTATTATCTGATAATGAATACTTGAACAATAAACTTAAAATCTATTAAAATTTCAATATAATTATCTTTTTCTAATATCGTATCCCACGAATAATGAGTAAATAAACTAATTCTGAATATTGATTCATCCAATGAAACCGATTGATAGTTTGTTGGAAATGAATGGTTGGTTAATTCAATTAGGTTTAGGTAAAAATATTTGTTAATAACCAATCAAATTCAATTTATTGATTAAAATGACTAATTGAATGAATTTAATATATTGTTTAGTTATGAAAGAATAATTTTTATGACGTTGAATTTTTCAATTGAAATTTTTAAATTCTAACAAAAATATCCCATTAATTATTAATATTAGTTTATAATAAATTGAATTAAATTGATATTAACCAAATATTATAATTTTCTTATTATTTCGGTATTTATAAATTTATTAATACATTTTTATCACATATATTTAATTATTGAAAGAAAAATATTTTTAACACTAATTTTAAGTTTAAAAGTTATAATATCAAACTCAAATAATTTTATTTAATTTTATTCATCTTTTATATAATCTTTTAATTTAAATATTAATATTTTATATTATTTAGAACTTTTCAATTTAATAATAAGTAAAAAATAAATAAAAATGGTAATCAAAATTTTGCAAAAATAAAATTTTATTCTATTTTATTCCTTCTGATTAAATATGTTTTATTGTTATTATTATTATAATATATATTCTAAATTTATTCTAATCATAGGTTGTTCTCGCCGCATCTCTCTGCACAGCTAGTGGCAAAGGTATATATTTCAAAGTATTCTAGATGTCCATTTGACTAACCTTTGATACAGTACTCATTTCAAGACAATTTGTTGATGTACCTAGAACACGTATTGAAGGATTACTTTCTGCATTTCCCAAATTGACCGATGTAGGTTCCCAACATACCACTATTGAAACTGAAAATATCAGATATGTCTATCAACCTATGGACCATTTATTCTTAATTCTAATTACTAACCGACAATCTAATATTCTTCAAGATTTGGATACTTTGAGATTGTTGGGACGTGTCGTTACTGAAATCTGTCACTCTACTGATGAGGATAGAGTTTTAGAGAATAGTTTCGAACTTTTAAGTGCTTTTGACGAAGTGATCCAATTTGGTTATAGAGACTCTGTCACTTTATCTCAGATTAAGACTATTATCGAGATGGAAAGTCATGAAGAAAGAATTCAAGAAATTATTGCCAGAGTAAATACAGTTATTAGAATATATAAGAATGAATGGAATTAACTTTAAATTCATAGAATAAGGAGAAGGAAGCTAAGGATCGTATGAAAGAAAAAGTTCGTGAATTTGAGGAATCTAGAAAGCGTGCTGCTCGTCAAGGCGGCTCTGGAAGCATGGGATCCAAGTATCAGCCTGGATTTGCTTCTATTCCTCCCTCTGAACCCAAATTTTCCACTACGAATGAACCTGCTTATGAATCGCCCAAGCAATCAGCCCCTACCAATGCTTTGGGAAGTGGAAGTGGTATGAAGTTAGGTGTCAAGAAGAAGACCACAGAATTCATGGATAAATTGATGCAGGAGACTGGTATTGTCGAATCTACATCTCCCGTCCATGATCAAGGACCTGAAGAGCTTCCCGAAGAAGAGCAAGAGGGAATTCACTTGCAACTCCGTGAGCACTTGGCTTGTCAAGTCAGTAGAGATGGCGGTGTCGAATCTCTTGATCTCAAGGGTGAATTGACTCTCAAGGTGAACAACGCTAGTCAAACTAAAATTAGAGTCCCTCTTTCATTCGACTCCTATCTTAGTTACCAATTCAAGACACATCCCAATATTGACAAACAAAAATTCAACGAAGAGAGTGTACTCCAACTCAAAGATGTGTCTCGTAGCTTCCCTGTTGGAACTGGTCTCGGTGTTCTTAAGTGGAGAATCAATTCAAAACAAGACAAATTGGTTCCATTCTCAGTCAACTGCTGGCCTAATGTTGTAGATGACCACTGTGAAGTTAATTTAGAAGTTGAATTAGAAAACAAGGAATTAGAACTCAATAATGTTATTATCGAAATTCCTGTTCCGTAAGTTTAACTCTTAATTACTATTATCATCATTTTTAATTTCTTTCTTACATTTAGTCATGACTCCGAACCTACTGTTGGTGAAATCGAAGGCAACTATGAAATTGATTATCAAAACTCTGTACTCGTCTGGGAAATTCCTGTACTTGATGCCTCTAGTCCAAGTGCCAACCTTGAGTTCAAGGCCCCCACAGATGATGCAGACACCTTCTTCCCCATCCAAATCGGATTTGAGTGCCATCAACCCTACTCAGGCATTAAGGTAAAAACCAACCATAATGGTATACTAAATTTTTTACTGATCAATTTTTCTAGATTTCTGAAGTGTTCGACACTCAAACTGACGAAAGTTACCCATTCTCGCATCAATCCTCTCTTACTGTAGAAGAATTCAGTATTGTTTAGTTACATTTCAAATATCCAAAAAATTTTATAATTACTTATTCATATTTTTAATAATTTATATATTTTAATTTTTTAAGAGCTTTGATTTTTTTAACATTAATTTTCATTAAGAGATTTTTAAAATCAATTATATTTTATTAATTAATCACATAACTTCTGATTTTAATTACGTTGAGAGTAATCTTTTTTAATATGCAAATGAATATGATATAAATATATTTATATATAATGATTTATTAAATTGGTAGATTCAAATTTTAAATTATAGATCGTAATAAAATTATACCTTAATCAATATAATAGGTCCCACCTTGCTATTCTAGCTACTATTACCTAAATTTTAATAAATAGGCCTAATTATCTTATATATATCTAATATTTATTAATTTTTTTACAAAATATAATCCTATCTTATTCAATTTTGAATTTTTTTAGATTCTTTTTTTTCACAAATAATAATAATAATTATAAGTCAATTAAAATATTTATTGAAAAACTCTTAAATCATTTAATATATTTTATATTTCTATATTATTTTCAAAACTATAAATTATTTGTTAAATCTAAGAATGGACATAAAGTGATTTATATCAATAAATTCATAATAATTATTTTTTTAAAATGATTTCATTAATTATAACCATTATAAATTAATATATTTCGTTATTTATTAAATAATTAATTTAATATTTTTAGATTTTGTCTTTGTTAAGAAACTAGATCTTTAAATTCTTATATATAATTTTATATTTATATTATTAAATAATTAATTTATATATTTTAATTTAATTTAAATT
>JNEM01013406.1:0-11295 GCA_000697335.1 Conidiobolus incongruus B7586
GAAAATTATATACTATAGTAGTTTATTATAAAAATTAATATTTATTTTTTAATAAAATATCTGTTTATTAGAATTTATAAATTAAATTATTTTAGCTATTACTTTGTAATTTAAATAATGGGAATTTTTTGTAATTGAAAAAAATAGACATTTTAATATATAAAAAGTAAAAATTAATATATATTATAAAATTAATTATTACTTTTATTTCTAATAACTTTTTGCTATACTTTTAGCAAAGATCTAACACTTAAAAAATAGTTCTTTTTATTAAAGACTGAAATTTGATATTTTACAAACTAATTAAATTTTCTTGCAAAAATTTTTTTTCTTGTAAGCTGATTTTTTAATAACCTAAAACAATTATAATTACATAGGTTATAATCTAAAGAATATACTAGATATGGTAGTTTTTTCCAGTTATTTTTAATTAAAAAGTTTTTTAAAATTTTAAATTTATATATTTTATAATTATTATGTAAAATAATAGGTTTTCTCAAATTATATTGAGAATACCAATTAGAAATAATTTTATTTAAAAAAAATATAAAGTTTAATATTAATTGATTTTCCTTTAAAAATTAAATAAAAATAGCATATATTATTATAATTTATTACAACAATTAACATTCACTTATTAACAAAGTATTTATTTAAAAGAATTTATAAAGGGGGTTGATTTAACTTAATCTAACACTTTAATTTATATTTTAATAGAGGATTATACAAAAAAAATCTAAGATTCATCAATTATAATAATTTACTGTAAAAGCTTTAATTTCTAGCTATACCTTATTAAGTTTTGTTTAACAATAGCTACTCTAGCTTTTTTAAAGCTTTAGTTAAATTATAAGGTATCTATTTTATATTTTTATTAATTAATTTTAATTTAAACTTTAATGTATATAAAATACTTATGTAACTAATATTAAAGTGTCTTGATAATTCTTTAACTGAAATAAAAAAGTACTTTTTAATATGTTTTTTTATTTTATTAACAATTAGATAAGTAACAGTTGAAATTAGTTTTCTAGATTTTAACAGGTTTTGGGTAGTTTCTCTCTTAGCTTTAAAGTAATTTACCTAGCAATAAATTGTTAATTTAGATAATGTTTTATTACTAAAAGTTACTTGTAAATTTTGAATGATTTTAGAGGGTTTATAGTTAAGTTTTATTGATACTAAAATAAAAGACTTTTGATGGTTATTATTTAGTTTAAGTATGATTAAATTAAACAACTAATTTTAAAAATTATTTATTTAATCAAAAAAGTTATTATATATATATATATATAATTTAAAACTATTTATTTTCCTATTTGTTTTGTATATATTTTTTTATTTGAAACTAATAATATATTTGAAAAATCAAAAATTAAAAAATTTCCCATTTCTTTAATTCTATAGTAATAAATCTAATATTTTTTGTTTTTAATTAAAAAATTATATAAAAGAATTTAAGTTAAATTATTTATAAAAATCCAATATAAAAATCTTTTCCTTAATTATCTCTTGATTAGTTTTATTTAATTATAGGTATTTTAATTTATTAAACTTTTAATAAATAAAAGATAATCATTTTAAATATTTATTAATCAAATTAAAGTTAATTTTAATATATATAATATACCTATATTATTAATATTAAATTACTTTGTTAATTCAATAATTAAAATAAAAAAATATCTTATAATATATATATATTCATTATATCAATAAAAAAAGTAATAATAGATATTAATTTTTAAATTTTAGTAAATATTAAATAATATCCCTTTTAGCCTTAAAATAAAAAATTTAATAATAAATCTTAATTTTTAATCAAAAATTAACTTTATAAACTAATATAAAACTTTAATAATTTTAAAAGGATTATGATTGAGTTTTACTAATACTAAAATAAAAGACTTTTATAATTATTATTTATTATAAATATAATTAAATATTTTCATAAATTCTTAAATAGAAATATTTAAATATAAATATAATTATAAATGAAAATATATAATTTAAAAAGATTAATTTTCTGATATATTTTTGTTTATAATTTATTTTTCAAAATAACAATATATGTGAAAAGTTAAAATCTAAATGTTATTCCATTTCTTTCTAAGTTAATATTAACAAATAAAATATAGATGATTTGTTGTATTTAAAAAGCTATGGTAATTAATTTTCATAATTCTTTTTGCAACCAATCAAAGTCACAAAATTGTCTTGATCATTTTTCACTTTAATAAATCATTTAACAACTGTTAAATTTTTAATTTCACAGTAAAATAATAGTATTTTAATTAATATGATTAATTTTAAAATTTGTTATATGGACTTTAAATTGAATTTTACTGATATTCAATTTCAGTACAGAGTTAATTCGATATTAGCCGAATCTATAAGGGTATTTTTCTTCTGAATTATTCGGATATTACGGGTAAATTAAACATCAAATAAGCATTTTTTCTTAAAATTTGAAGTATCAACATCAATGATTAAAGATAAAGTTTTCAAAGCACACATTGACTCTAATCGATAAGAATTGAAACCAGTTGAAAATATTAATACTTGTTAGATTCGCAAAGTTTCACTTTATTAATGACAGTCACGCTGTCTTACTATAATTTAATTGATAATTTCCATTATTTTTAATTAACAAACCCTGAAGATATTATATGATTAAAGAGTAAGTTATTGCCAAAATAAACTTATTTAAGTTGAAATAACAAAATCAACCAATGATAATGGTATATTATACAAAACATATTACAATACCTATAACTACAAACTTATTTAAATATTAGTCAATTGATAAAAAATGAAAAAAAATATTACAGTAATTTGATCTAAATTATGCACTCAAAAATGATTTTATATTAAATTTTAGATATTAATTCGAGTTTAATACATCAGTTAATAATTTGCATTCAAATATATATATTTTCTGAATTTGAAATGGTATCATCAGATTTATTTTGAATTGTATCATAAAAGTATGTCATTCGTAAACATACTCAAATCATACATCTCAAAAGCCAACCTTATAAAAGTAAAAATCTATAGTTAGCTAATCCCGAAAGAGCCAGGATTTTAAAAATTTTATTAGAACATTCCAAAGATAGAGTAGTATCACTCTCAACCCTAGACTGAGTAGCGTGTCGTTACAACCTCCACTTCTCGACAATTCTCAAGATCTGGAACTTGGGCTCAGAATTCCTTCAGGATGGAGGAAAATTGCTCTCAATTGATTTGAATTGTATCCTTGCAACAATCGGAATTAGAAATTGGATCCCAACATTAAGTTTAATCGATAATGCACCAATTGATGGGCGCAAGTCGATTAAGGACCCTGCAAAATAGTTGAATTTGCCAACTGCTACAATATTCAATGATAGAACGGAGTGGGAAATTGTTAGAGAGGATGGATGGATATTATCAGTTGGAGAGACAGTGAATTAGATGAAGATCTTGACAATTCAAAAATATACAGAAAAATTGAATAATTTATATATGATTATCACAATATTCAAGATATTATTTAAGGAATTTTTCAATGTATTTCAATATTATAATTCAGTAATATTATTGTTCATAATATAATTTACTTAATGAAAGCAATTCAATAAATCACTTATTCTTACAGTTAAAATAGAATTTCAAATCCTAATAAATCTTAAAACAGAGTTTATAATCGAATAAATAATTCAACTATTTTATTACAAAACTTACTAACTAATAAGGATGTTAGTAATAAATACTAATAATTTTTTTCTTATTTTGTTTATTTATAATAAAAGAATATAATAGTTAATCAATAGATAATAAATAACTTATGGAATAATACTTTAAAGGTTCTCATAATTAATTTGGATTGATTTTAAGGTTTATAAAATCAAATGAATTAATTGAAAATATTTATTTTATTAAAACAATTATTCAATTTCAATGTCCTCAATATTATTTATTAATTATGGACAGTCCCTCCTATCTCAATCTCTCTCTACAAAGTCCTATCCAAAATAAATCTATAACTCGCCAAAATTCCAATCTAACAAATTCCGAACTTCGCCAGATATTCCGACTCCTTGTTCAATTCATCTCCGAATTCAAAGTCAATCGCGATATTAAATAACAATTCATATTTTCATACAATTTTCACACTTCCGCAATCTGTGACATTTGGTTCAAAAGTGAGAAAATGCCTTTTGGATGGAGAAGCTTTCAAAAATGATTTTTGCGAAATATGATTGCATATAAATTATATTGTTCAGTATTTCCTTTATCGAATTATATATATTTTAATTACTGAAATATTTAATAATTAATCATAATATAATAATAAGTTTGAAAAAATTTCTTTAAACTTTTTTTGTTAAATAATTTATATAGAAATATATAGATAATATTAATTAATTATATATCCATTTTATTTAAATTCGTTCAATAACAAAAATAAATTAATAAATTAAAATAATATTTTAATAAATTAAAAAATTAAATTTATAAATTACATCATTTTATTAACTAATAAAAGTGTTATTTTTCAGTTTGTTTCATTTTTTTGAGTTTTTTTTAAAAATATAAAATCTATTAGTGATAAGATGATCAATATTATGGATAATATATTACATTATAATAAATATATTACAATTGCTGTTAAATTTATTTCTTTTTATTATCAAAGTATTTTAAATATTGTTGATACAATATCAATATCATATTTTATATAATAATTATATTTGGTCTTGACACCTCAAAAATCTAATTTAATATTTAGAAATTATCACCCAATAATAAAATTAATTAATTTTCAAAAGATGTAATTTACCGAAATTTGAATTATTGATTCAATTCACTCAAAAATTAATACTTGTTATTTTTTATTTTATTTATTTTACTAATGATATATTATCCATATGACTAACTTAAATCCAAATCCCAGGATCCGAACTAATAATAAATCTTCAAACCATTCTAACATGCTTTTCGAACGCGAAAATCGCTATCTATCCACAGCAGAGCGTCGTCGTATATTCGAACTATTGAACGAATTCTGTATTCACAATGAAGTACCCGTACACATTATAAAGCGACTAGCATTCCTATATAGTGTACACTATACCACAATCTGAAAGATTTGGATGATGGAACGTAATCACGTGATGAATGGCGGAGAATTACCTACTATGAATTCGAGATCACACCCTTGCGACAGTAGGAGGAAAGAATTAGCGCCTAACTTGAAGTTGATAGATCGTGCACCAATTGAGGACAGGAGGACGATTAAAGATCTTGCAAAATTGTTGGGATTATCAACTGCTACCATTACAAATTATAAGGAGGAGTGGGGGATTGTTAAGAGGGATGGGCATTATCATTTGGATAAATAATAGGTAATAGTTGATTATTGTGCATATTAGTGTAATAATTTATGATAAGATAATTACTGTTTTGTGACCTTTATTAAGGTTACAATATATAAAAATATATTTAACCAATTTTATTGATATTTAAAAGTAATATTTTAAATTATATTAATAATATCAAAATTAAAATTTTTAACAAATTAATAATGAAACTATTTAAATTATTATGAATTTTACTCTTATTAATTAATTATTGACTATTATTTTATTAAAATATTATAACTCATAATTTTAAATATAGTATAATTAAGAGATCTATTAATCAAAACTCTGATTAAATATTTTTCTAATTGAAATTTTTATCAATTTTAATTTTTTTTACAAATTATAATATAATTTCTTATATAAGTATTATATATAATTTGACAAAAAACATTGATTAATAATTTCTAATGTTATTTTAAAAAAATTTAATTTCAGCTATTTTTAGCTTTAGTATAATTTATGTTAATAACTAAGATAAATATATATTACTTTGACATTATCAATATATAATATTGATTTGTTTATAATAATATTTAAATGCTAATAAAAATAAATGGATAATCTAACTTAGTAAATAACAGTAATATTAATAATTTTAGTGGAATGTTTAAATTAATATTATAAAATGAAATAGCAAATAGGCATATACATTTATATCAAATAATATTCAATGATATATTACAATTTAATACACATTCGTAATTATATAATGATGATATCATAATTATTTGGAAACTATTAAAAAATTTTATAGTTAACAAATTATTCATTTAAAGATCACCACCAATAATATATTAATGATGAAGCTATTGTTGGATTTCTTTTTCATTGCATTGAATGATGTTTTATCAGTTTTATTTGAATTAAAATTCATTTAAAATGATTTGGTAATAAAGAATATTATTTTAAAATAATTAAAAATTGTTATAATTATATAATTAATAGATAGTTATAAATATTAAACAAAATCTCAAATATTCAAATTCTAACATTATATATATATTGAATAATTTTATCATCTAATTTATCTATCTATACATTTGAGAATAGTTTAATTATTATGATTTGTCGCATTCAATTACTAAATATTCAATTTAAATATAATACATAAAATTGGATCTGTAGTTTAATGTGGCTATAACAAAATAAAATATTGATATATTAAATATAATTATATTGTATTAAAATTATTAAAATAAAATCTTTATAAACAGTTATAGATTTTAATTAAAATATTTTTTATAATCAATAAAAGAAATAATATTATTAATTTAATAATTAAATATAATATTAATATAATGACTATTATAATTTTACTAATACTTTGATAATAATAACAATAGGACTAAATAAATGCTAAGGAACCAATCAATTAATTAATTCATCCATCATATATTGATAATAATATTTGATTAATTTAGAAAAACAGTCACCAAATTTCAAACAAAAAATTAAGTTCAAATTTGGTTGAAAATTAATGGTTGATAGTGTTATATTAATTTAATATAAATTTGTCGAATGTATATATAAATTGATCGATGTAATCATTTTGACCATTTTGTTCAAAATGCTCGGTAATATCACAAAGAAGCCCAATGTTCAGTTCACTAAACCTAAAGTCAGAAAACCCAATTTAACAAATACTCAGCGTCAGCATATTTATGAAATACTGCTGGAGGGCAGTGTAAAGGGTAAGCTGCCTCACGGAATCCTGAGCAGGGTTGGGAGACAGTTTGGCGTGGCATCCTTGACCGTGAGTCGGATTTGGAGACAAGGCCGCCAATCTCTCGCTAATGGAGCGAAGTGTGCGAATGTGCGATCTCAGATTCCCTTAAAGTCGGGTAGAAAGAAAACACCGATTGATTTGCGCATGATCGAAAGTATTCCAACGGAATATAGGACTTCGTTCAAAGCACTATCAATGCATACTAAAATACCTAAATCTACTCTATTCGATGCCCTCAAGGGGAATTTGGTCAAACAGGGCAATTTCTACCAAGTCAAAACCAATTCAGAGGGAAGTAATTAATTCATTATACTATTGGAATATCTTCAATCTTCAATTCTTATATTGATAAGAATTGTTAAAAGTATAATCCAATAACAGCAATATAATTAAATAATATTTTAAAAAATATAATAATTTTATACCAATGATAATACGCAGAAGAAATTATGATTGTTAGCAGTCCTACCTGATTTCATCTAAACAAACTAATTAACTAATATATCATATGATGAATTGACTATTATCAAATCCAAGACGAGTAACACCAACAAATTTATTAACTTGATTGTATTAGTTTAAATTTTTGATTGTTGTTCATGTTGAAAATTGATTATTAATCCACTTCCAATTTTAGATTATAATTTTAATTTTTCATCCGTCATCTTAATCAAGTATATATAATGATTAAAAGCAAATAATTATGATATAAATATTATTTCTTTGGATAATTTTTTTTATAATATGAGTTACTAATTTTTAATTCATCTATACATTTTTATATAATAATATATCTATAATATTTCTTAAAATTAAATATTAAATTTAATAAAATTTCATATTAATTTGATTTCTTTTCTAAAATATAATTAGCATAGTTTAAGTATATTAGCATTGATTCAGAAGAGAACTTTTCTAATTTATATAATAAAATAGAATATATCAAATATGTTTATTATGAAAAATATTTTTAAAAAATTTTTACTCTTTTTTCAATATCCTTAATTTTTAGATTTTGATTTATAATTCAGTTTTATAAAAGTTTACATCATTTATTTTTATTTGGAGATGAAATATATCCGTAACATATTATTATTATTATATTCTGTTATCAATATCACAAATATTCACTTATATGAGTTTCAACATATAAGTAGAATACCAATTATTCGAATAACTAAAATTTTAATTGATATGCATTAAATATTCACTATATTAAAATAATCCATTAATCTGTGTTGGATATTTAATAAGTATAATTTAATCAGATTGAAATAAAATATTATCTTCATAATAACATAGAAATTGTTATTATAAAATCCAATGTAATCTGATTGGTTGGAAAATTTCAGCCCAATATATTAATACATCATTCAATAAAATTGCTTATATATATATTTAATTATATAAAAGATCAAAATTTGAAATTTATATTTAATAGCCAACATTCAAATTAAAAATGCTAATATCAAATATTTGACACTTTTATTGAAAAAATAATTAAACCTTAAGAAAAATATTAAAATTATTTTTAATTGTTTAATTTTCATCCTTATTTCATTAATTAAAGATTTATAAAAAGATATTTTATTTATCATTTTATATAGATAAAAAGTTTTAAATATATATTGATTGAAATTATTGTCAAACTAGTTTAAATCTTTTAATTGATTAATAATGAATAAACTACTTTAAACTAATTTTCAATCATTTTGATAATCAATTTTCATGACCAAATTACCTAATAATGATTATATTGAATTAGTAATATAATATTCAACTATTTATTACAGATATGAATACTAAATAATAAAGGAGACTTTATAAACAATATTAAGGATCTGTATTTACTTATTATAGGGATTTATTGGAATATATTAAGTATCACATTATTGGCCAAAGTTTTATATATCAAAAACTATATATAATATTATAATAAGTTAAATCTACTATCTTTAATAAATTAAATATACTGTATCAACAAATATTTAATAGTATTTTAAAATAATTTTAATAATATATATATATAATTATGAATTCATTTAACTTTAAATAAAGAATCAAATAAGTTTAATTTTATTATTATATATTTGAAAATTAAACTAAAAAAATAAGTTATTTTATATAAACTATAGTTAATAAATAATTTATTAAAAAAATAAAAATTGAAACTTAGTTTAATTAAAATAAATTACACTAGTTTATAAAAATAAATTATAAAATTATAATAATATATATTTTTGTTGATAACTTTATTAATTCTTATTTAAATAAAATTAAATTAAATTATATAATAAATTTATTTAATTATTTATAGTAAAATATATTAAACTAAATTATAATAACTATAAATATAATAGTAAAAGGTTATTAATATAATATAAAGGAAAACTTGATATAAAGGTAGTATGGCATAAAATATGGTAATATAATATGGGATGTAGCATGGATATATAAACAAAATTTAATTAAGCTTCAAATTAGAATAAGTCACTAATATGTTAAGATTTATATTAGGTAGTGTTAATATATTATAATATTCATAAGATATAGTTTGAATTTTAGAAATAATGAAAAATATAAGAAATAATAAGAATTGAGAGGAAAAAAAATATAATTAATTAAATAATTCAATGTTATTTATATAGTTAATTTAGTTATAAAAGTATAAATTAATTATATAATATATAATTAATTGAATTATATGAAAATATATATATGAATTTAAAGAATTAGTTTTTTAATAATAAAAAAATATATATCTTTGATATTATAAATTATTTTTATGGATTAATATATAAGTGATTTTTATTTTATGATTTATTTATATAAGTTAGTATTAGTATAGAAATTAAATAATGGTATAATTTTAAGATTGAAATTAAACAAATAAATTAATAAATAATATATAAGAATTAATAAATAATATAAAATTAATAATCTTTTTTATTATTAATAACTCTTTTCTATATTTTTAATAAGCTTCTAATACTTAAAAAATAGTTTTTTTTATTAAAAACTGAAATTTAATATTTCACAAACCAATTTAATTTATTTGCAAGAATTTTTTCCTGTAAGCTATTTTTTTAATTGTTTAAAACAATTATAATCACATAGATTATAATTAAGTGAATATACTAGATATGGTAACTCATTTTAATTTTTTTATATAAAAAATCTTTTATAGTTTTAGTTTTAAATATTTTATAATTTTTATGTAAAGTAATTAGTATCTTTAATTTATATTGAAAACACTATTTAGAAATTATTTTATTTAAAAAAGTAATATATAACTTACAATTAGTTGATTTTTCTTGAGATATTAAATAAAAAAACCATATACCATTATAATCCATTATAATAATTAATATTCACTTATAATTAAAATACTTATTTATTAGAATTTATAAATGGGATTGATTTTGTAAGTGTTGTGGTAGTTAAACTAATATAGTGTAGAGGAAGACTTAATATAAAAGTAGTGTGGTGCAGAACATGGTAATATAATGTGGCTGTAGTGTGCAAGTGTAAACAAAGTTTAATTAAGCTTCAAACTAGGATGAGTCACTGATATATTAAGATTTATATTAGGTAGTGCCAATATCCTACAATATTGACAGAATATAGTCTCAATCTTAGAAATAGTGTAAAAGTAAAAATAGTAAGAATTGAGAGGAAAAAGAGGAACCTAGTTTATTAGATAATTTAATACTATTTATACAATTAATTTAACTACATAAGTATAAATTAATCATATAATTTATAGTTAATTGGATTATATGAAAGTATATATAAGAATTTAGAGAACTAGTTTCTTAACACTCCCCCAGTGGGTCTCTTAGAGGAGACACACTCCCTAATTTTTTACAAATAGGTATGATAGGCTGAGGTATTCTTAATATTTTCTAGAGGTTCCCATGTAGCTTCTTCAATAGGATAACCCATCCATTTTACATAAAAATAAAGCTTATTCCTAATAGATTTAGATTTAATTATGTAATCAATATAGTATTCTTCTTCTCTATCTTGATTAATAATTGGATCTAGTTTTGGGGTTTTTAATCAATTAGGAAAAGTGTCAAAATCTTCAAAGTATGGTTTAATTTTGGATATGTGAAAGGTAGGGTTGATCCTCAAAGTTGGAGGTAATTCCAAGGTAATATA
>JNEM01013408.1:0-27634 GCA_000697335.1 Conidiobolus incongruus B7586
AAATTAAAAAAAATATTATTTAAAAGACTAATTTCAATTATTATTCTTTAAATCATTAATAAAATAAAAAAATATATTGAAAAACTTCTTTTTATTTTAGTTAAGAAATTATATAAGCAGATTAATATTAATTTTATAAGTATATTATATATATTAAAGTTTAAACTTTAATAAATAAATAAAAATATAAAATAGGCACCTTATAGTTTAAATAATGCTTAAAAAATAGTTAAAATAACTATGATTAAACAAAACTCATTAAATCAATACTAAAAACCTAAGTTTTTATAATACATAGTTAAAATTAATGAATCTTTAATCCTTTTCTATAATTCTTTATTAAAATATAAATTAAAGTATTAAATTAGGTTAAATCTACCCCCTTTATATATCCTTTTAAATAAGCCTTTTATTAATAAGTAAATGTTAATTATTATAATAGATTATAATAATATATATTATTTTTATTTAATTTTTGAAAGAAAGTTAATTATTAATATTTTTTTATTATTTTTAAATAAAAATACTTTTAATTAATATTCTAGAAATAACTTAAAAAAACCTATAATTTTATGTGATAATTGTATAATAAATAAATTTAAAGCTATAAAAAATTTTCTGATTAAAAATAACTAAAAAAACTATCACATTTAATATATATCTTAGATTATAACTTTTGTGATTATAATTATTATAAATAATTAAAAAACTAGCTTGTAAAAAAGAAAAATTCCATAAAAAAATAATTAATTTATGAAATATCAAATTTTAATTCTTATTAAAAGGAACTATATTATAAGTATTAAAAGTCTATTAAAAATATAACAAAAAGTTATCTATAATTAAAAAAACTATGAAATTTATATTATATATTAATTTTTATATATAATATATTAAAATATTTTTTTATTTTGAATCATTAAAATTCTTATTATTTATAATATACAATAACATTTTAAATAAATTATTTTATAATAAATTATATATTATTTTTTTTAAAAAAAACAATTTTTAAATATTATATTTAATATAAATTAAAGATAAATATAATTTTGCATGATAGTTATTAAATATATAAAGCTAATGCTATAAATGATTTTTTTAAAAAAAAGCTAGAGAAAGTTATTATATCTATTATTATTATTTAATTATAACTTATATAATTATAATTGTTTTAAATAATTAAATAATAAGTTTATAGGAAAAAAAAATTCCTGTAATAAAATAAAATTAGTTTCTGAAATATTAAATTTCTCTTTTTAATCAAAAATACTGTTTTTTAAGTATTAGAAGCTGACTAAAAATATGGAAAAGAGTTATTAATAATTAAATAAAATATTAATTTTATATTTTTTACTGAATTTTATATAATATTTCTTAATTTATTAGTTTAATTTTAATTTAAAAACTGTGCCATTAATTAATTTCTGCATTAATAATAATATATTTAAACTATTTTTGATAAATATATTGAATTTTAATTCTAAAATGAAAATTGTTTTAAAAATTCAAAATATAATATATATCAAATTAATATCTATTGCACCTATTAAAGGAATATTGATTAAAAAATAACTATTAAAAAAATATAGTTAGAAAATATAGTTTAATCAATAAAATCTGTACAATTCAATATATTTTTAAATAATCAAATAAATAAAAATAATATTATGGGTTGTGTAGTTTATTTGGATATAAATATGGAATAATATTCTATATTGACTTATAATAAGCCAATTTTATGTTTAATATTGGTATATATTTAAAAGGCTTTTTATCTGTACTTAATAAATATCTAAGATAATTTAATTAATGATATTAAACTTTATTTTTAGTTAGAGTAATAACATTATATTTTATTATCATAATTGGCGCTTTGTTTGATCAAACTGAATATATAATTATATAATTTATTTTTTTTGCACTAAGATTCAATTAGTTGAGTCATATATATACAAAATATTTTAAAATAACAAACAATTAATAATTAAATTCAAGGATTTTAAAATAATTTTTACTTATTTCCAGTTAATTCAAAGTTTGAAAATTTTTACAAGCTTTAGTCATTATTATTCTAAAATTTAAACATTACATATTTTAAATTTCTACTTTGAATATTATTTAATAACTACTTGATAATTTTGCAGATATTTTAATTGAAAAATTCTGATATAAAAATCGTGATATCAAAATAATATATTATTAAATTCTTGTATATGAGTTCAATGTGATTTAAATGATTTAATATTTTATAAACCTATAATATATTTTTAAATTATTATAACATCTGATAATAAAGGTTTCAGGCCAAAAGAGCTGTAATTATTATAGTATTGAATGATATTCTAATTATTATTAATGAGACTCCTTAAAATTATTAATATATAAATTTAAATTTCCACTAATCAATACAATATATATATATATATATATATATAATTAACATTTATATTCCGATTTATCAATAACTCTTTATTGATAACAAATTATAAAGTTGATTATATTAATGAATATTAGTTCTGATTCCTCTTATCTCTTCAATAAGTCAAGATTATTCAAATCCAAAATATCAGATTTAAATTGGGAAAGACAAGAATATCACAAATATTAGTTTAGATAAATTTATGGATTATTTTAAAATTAGCTTATGGTTCAGCAATTTCAACAAGAAACCCAATGGCTACCTTACAGAATTCTTTAAAGTATTCAAAGTCCATATCCTCAATAACATCCTTTGCGGTATGGTAACCTTTACCCAAAATTGGTTCTCTAGTTCTAGTGGCTCTATAACCTGCTTCATGATAGGAAGCATGGTCGGAACAAGCGTATCCACATTCCTTTTCTTCAACCTGAGAATTAGTATAAGTGCGAATCAATAATTTAACTAATTCATTCAAATCAGGGTTGGTATTATCTCTAAAAACTGCTATGCTTTTGACACCTGGATCGCGATGGCCAACCATATCTTCTTGCATCATAGCTACGACTTTCTTATTTTGCTTTCTGTATTCTTGCGCAATTGCCTGGGATCCTCTTAATCCAACTTCTTCAGCTGAGAAGAACTGGAATTCAATAGTTCTCTTAGGCTTAAAACCAGATTGAATCAAACTGTCCAAAGCCTCCATCAAAAGTGCAACTCCACTTCCATCATCATCCGCTCCTGGCGATCTTCCATTCTTAGGGTTTGATTGATTAATTGAGTCTAAGTGAGCACCCAATACGACAATTTCATCAGAGATATGAGTTCCATTTACACGGACAATGATACTTGGTTGATTCCAGGAATGGCGAAATTCATTAACACTGATGGTACCGTTATACTTAGAAGCAATTTGTTTAGCATGCTCTTTAATAAACAAAGCTGCCTGTAACCCAGTGGGAGATGTATAGTATCTTGTGTGGAAACTTGATAACTTGGTGATAAAGTTTTTGGCACGAGAAATGTCAAGCTTTGAGTGGGCACTTTCGGTTTGAGCTTTATATCTAATAGTTTTGGGTACTTGGTATCCATCGTCAACATCGGCAAACCTAGGAGAACTATCAAAGTCGAAACCTCTTTCTGTTCTATCGAAGAAATGAGTTCCAGTTTGAATCAATTTAAGATACTCTTGCTCATTGATCCATTTGGGAGATTCTGATTCAGACAATTGAACCAATCTCAATTCCTCATTGCTTTCAAATAATTCACTACCACTAATAGACACTATGAACAGATTTATGAATAATCCAAATAATTTCATCTTATATAATGATTATTTTCAAGATTTATTTGACAAAAGAACCGAGGGACACCAATATTTATAGTTACTTATTTTTTAATAACTATTAAAATCTATATTTATATTTAGATAAATATAGTCAATCAAATCATAAAAAATAATTAAATATAGATTCTAAAGGAATTAACTGATCTAATATTCACATAATATTATATCCAAACAAAATCATAAGATTTTAATGATAGGTTCTCATTATTTAACCTCAATTTTTTCATTTATTTAAAACATTTAAATAGAAAATTGAATTTTAATTATTAATAACCCAATGATTAAAATACCAAAATACTTTGAAAAGCGCTATATGTGAAGATTTTAAAGCTTTTGTCCTTTAATAGCTCTTTTAAATATCCAATTTTAGTATTAATTATTATATTATAATTAAATTGTAATAATATTAATTTATTATATTAAAATAATTATTTAACCTAAAAAGGCTATTGCGAATTCCTGATAAATATATCAAAAATTAAAATATTGTGAAATCAATGATTGCATATTTAAAGCTAAATGAAAGTGAACCAATTTTTTACAATAACTCAATATTTTATATATTAAGAAAATTCAAAAATTAAAAAAATCATGAATTGGAGCATATTTTTAATACTCATCATATCTATTTCTTGATTTACAGCGATAAATATTTTATGTTATAATCGAAAGTAAAATAGAGAAAACGATATTATATATCAACTTTATCACACTAATATTATTATGCCATTTAGTTAAATTAAATCAATTCATTCAAAAATCATCTATATATTTTGTAATTATTAGGCTTATTCATAGGAATGATTCATATAATTATATTATAATTTATTAAAATATTTTCATATCTCTATAACATAAAATTGCTGATATATATTATTTGAACCTATATATTGTACTGATTTATATTTACTATTATCTTTTTCACCATTCTTACTATAATTATCATTGACTGTATATCATTGAATTGATTAATTAGATTAATTGATTTTATAAATTTAAATGTCAGTTTGTATGAAGTAATCAATAAAATTTTATAATAATGTGATCAAATTATATTTTGAATGATAGTATTTCTAGTATAGAAATTAATAGTCTCACTAAATCCATATAATTTATCATTCTATCAATTTTCATCTCATAGAAAAAGCGAATTTAATATAATTAAATTTTCAATCTGTAACATTCGGTGAAAATGGTAAAATTAATCAAATATTTCAACCATTTTCCTTCCAATAATTGATATGAATAACCATAATATTCCTTAAATCAATTCTGAAGTATTTAAAATAGAATGTATATAATGGATTCCTATCCTGAATGTTGAATATATGATATTTTTTTATTTTCATTATCTCTTTTTAATATTTTCTTAAAATGTTAAATATTGAAATTTATTTTTATTTTTAGAATATTTTATTCAATTTTAATGAATATATTTAGATTTAGTTTTAACTCATCAGATTAAATCCAAAGGTTTTTAATCTCTACAAATATTAAATGTATATTTTAATATTAAAGGTTCCTGATATTTTATTCAAAAATATCCTAAAAAGAATTTGAAATCATTAGTATATTATTAATGATTAAAATACATATTGTATTATACATTGAATAGATGATACAACTTTAAAAATATTTAGAAATATTGCCACCATTGAGATATGAGACATCATAATTAGAATATTATATTATTTTATTTCCATATTGAAGAAATATATTATAAAATCTTTTGGCCAGATCCGGGAAATTCCATGATATTTACCAGTTTAGTGATCAAAAAACTGTTTCATGTTATTTAATTTGATCTATTTAAAATAAGTATCAACTTAGTTGTTGCCATTTTAATAAAATATACTGTTTTTATATAATATCTAAAAACCATTCTGAAGCTTGTATAATGTTTTATGATATGAAGAGAATTTTTTTCGCTACATGAAAATTGTATTTTTAATTAATATAATAATTGCAATGAATAAGAATTGAAAATTTATCCTAAAGGGTTGAAGATGGATACATTTACTAATAATATATTTTTAATCTGTAATAGGGTTGGGTTTTATAATAGCTTTTCTCAATAAAGATGGTTGTTAGTAAATTATTTATTAATAAACTAATTTAAATAGTTGATTCAGTGAACCATATCATTTAATTATGCACTGACAAATAGTATTGGCTTAACTATCGAATCGAGATGGACGCCTAATTTTGAAATGCAACAATAGATAAAAAAACAAATTTTTATTTTGTTAAATACATTTCTGCATATTATTTATTAGCTATATTTGGAATCATATAATAAATAAATGAATATATTTATTATTTAATAAATATTGGGACTGTATCTATAATACCATTTTAAAATGATTTAATTATTTTATAACATTTATTGGTATTTTAAATTGTTACTATTGTATCACATGAATTTCTTCGTTTTGATAGTACTTTTTGAATACAAAAATTTAATTGAACGTAATGATACACATCAAAAGGATAAATATAAATATTATAAAAACTACCAAGGTTCAGTTTTAAATATACAAAGGTTGATGTAGTCAGTTATGGTGGAATGATATAATTTCAAGAATTTGCGATTACTTTGCATTTACATTGATATCATGATAACTCATTAATATTTCAATATGTTATAAAATTATTTGAAATTTCAGATCCTATGTTGTATATATTTTAAATATTATGCAATATTCATAATTATTAATATTCAGTATATATAAAGTAGATTTTGTATCAAATCAAAAAATATGTGTTGAAGTAGTAATAAAATGTGATTTTTTGAAAATATATTTTTATATTGATCCAATCATCATTACAGTGTAATAATTTAGATTTCGAATAAATATACCTATTAAATAAAAAATAACCAAACAACATAATATATAGGTTATTGTTTAAATACATATTTTTCAGATGAATTGAATGAAATATTGTATCCATAATTTAATAAAAAATTTATAAATAATAATAATAATACAATTATAGAATTTAAAAATAGATCAATTTTCAATATCTTGAAGCATTAATATTCAAATATACATTTTTAATATATCAAAAAATATGAGCAACCAACTTTTTTCTATAGAAAGTTTCAAACAGTTCTACACCAAGAATAATTTTCATTCAAATTATAATATATTTAAAATTGAATACATTTTAATAAAAACGAATAATCAAAGGAAGATGAAATTAAATTATCAAACAAGACTTCACACTATTTGTGTTTAACGGTATTGGTGATAATTAGATAATTCATCAAACATAAAAAAGTAAATTCATTTGCTTCATTTTATTTCGTCAAATTCAAATAGATTAATATTTACCTGGTTCAGAAATTTCTAAGGAATCTATTTGCAATTTTATAAATTTTATTATAATAATCAAATTTTGTTTTATACTTGATTTTATTTTCAGTATGAAATTCTTTCTTAAAATGGATTCTCTAGTTCTGATGGTTATGTATCCTGCTTCATGCTAAGAAGCGTGGTTGGACCAAGCGTAACTACATGTCTTTTCTTCAATCTTCGAATTAGTATAAGTGGTGTTTAACAATTTGACTAACAAATTCAAATCGGGGTACGTGATATCAGTAAATACAGCAATGCTTTCTACACCAGCAATTCTATGAACAAACATATCTACTTTTATTATAGCCACTCCATTTGCATTTTTCCTTATATATTTTGAAGGATTACCCTTGACTCTCTTATTTTAGGTTTAAATCCTGACTGAATGGAACTTTCATGGATTCCATTAATAGAGCTACACCGCTTCCATCATCACCAGCACCTAGATATATTCCTAAAGTAGTATTTTTCTGATTAATGAAATCAAAATGAGATCCTAAAATAACAAATTCATTCGGATATTTCGGTCCAATCCTTCTTTCAATGAAATTTGATTGATTCATTGAATACTGAAATTTTTCAAAAAATTTCCAACTATGTCCGGACGAAAAAATATCTACTTGATCTCTGATAATGATATATTACGATCTGCTGTGTTGTAGAATCCTGTATGGGTATTATATAGACTAGTTAAAAAGTCTTTGCTAGATCTGGATATTGATAACTTTGGATTTGCTCGGTTTGAGATTTAAATTTAATATCACTAGGAATGATAAATCCATTGATTATTTTTGGCCAATTTGCTGGATCAATTGGGTTGGCTGTCTTATAAAACAATTGCAACTCATTATAAATTTACAAAACTGTTTTTCAGTTTATCATTTTTCAGGTTCAGACTCAGATAATTGATTTAATCTAAATTTTTATTTGTTATTTAAACATTTTCCAAAGGACAGAAAACTAAAGTTGATTAATCAAATTCAAATTTCATTATACATAAACAATAATACTTTGATTGAACATTAAATTTTAAAAAACAAGTTTTTAATTGAACTAACAATATTTTTCAATTGATCAATTTTTGAAAAAAAATATTAATGGTAATGAGAACTGATCGATGCATGATGATAATCCTAATATTCATTAATAATTCATACATCGACAAATTTTAAAAAATATTTAAGAACATCAACCTTAAAGATATGATTATATAATGAAGTGTAGTCTGTTAAAAAAGGACTTGGAGTATCACTAACACATGGACTGCATATTATGAGGAAAATAAAAACTTTTGTCAACTTTAAGTTGAAATAAATTTCAATTTTCAATTTTAGTAAAAATAATAATGAATTAAATATTTTTAATTCTGCTATAAGGTTTTTATGAAGAATTATATATTCATAAATTGACCTGTGTGTATATAAACTCACTTGCATTATATATTTTAATATAGTTGATGACTACCAATACTAAGAATTTCATCAATATAAAGCGCTAATTAAATTTTTATTCATAGTTGATTTGTCAAGTTTTATACATTGACATTTAAATATAAGTATTAACATTATTCATTAAAATAAGAATATTTTTGGATTTTTTAGATAATCTAATATCAAAACTTACAAATATAATAATACTAAGAGTTAAGTAATAACGGGAAAAGGTGAGCTAGTTTAAATTGAATTAATTTTATTCTTTGAATCTCAACTGGAGAATAACCAAATAACACATTGGGAATATTTTGAAACCATTAAAAAAAGCATTTCGAAGTTCTATATTTAAATCATGATAAATTTACCCATAAAAATACATGGTTTAAGATTATTAAACAATTTATATGATTTTATTATCAAAATTAAATAAATTTCAAATAAATTGAGTATGTGTAGATTATCATATAGAATAAAGTAATAATTATTTCTGTTTATAATATTCTTTTAATTTAATTGTATATTTTATATTTAATTTAAATATCAAAGATAAGTATTTCAAAAACCTTATATAAATATTGATATCTTTCAAATTATTAATATTAATTAAAATACATATCTCATAGTCAATTGTTATTAGCTTTATATTCCTCAATAAATTTTTAATAAAAATAATATCAAACATTGTTATACTTGGATTTAGGTTGTATTTTTGTATTTTTAAGACAGTTCATATTTTATAGATATTATTTACTAACCATTTTTACATATTCCCAATGGTATTTTTTTAAAACTAGCTATAATTTGATAAATTATATAAGTATATTACCTTAATTGTTATATTGATCTCCAATCAAATATTAGGATATTTTGACGAATAAATTTATAATATAAAAGGTTTAAAGAAATAATTTGATATACATCTGCAAATTAAATTTATTCTTAATATTATATATCAAAAATTAAAAAATATTAGATACATATAACTAAATTTCGATTCAGTTCATTTCCAAATATAACTATTAAATTTGATTTAAATATATGGATTTTAACGGATAACTAATTCAAACCTTTTAAAAAGACTTCAGAGTATGTAAATTATAAAATTCAGGTTATATAGTTTTATTTAATATTAGGTACATAAACATATATAAACATTTTGAGATATATTGATTATTTTGAAAACAAATATTAAATTCTCAACTTAGTAATTTTATCTAATGTTATTCTTTATCTAAATGCAGTTTAAAATTTATATTGTTCCTTAAGAGCTATATATTCCAAGATTGACTGAATTAGTATATATCAGGTTTCAATATCTTAACCAAAGTTTTTAACAATTTAATATTTGAAAAGTACCTATATACGATATAGTATTATCATAATTCATCGATGAATTAAGAACACGAATATATTTTTCATAGGCCATTGATATTTGAGTATAATTATTGGAAATTTTACTAGATTGGTCATAAATATATCAAGTATTCAAATTATTCAAGCTTTATATACCCCAAGTAACATAAAATATAGAATAGAATAATATTTGAATACATTTGAAATTTACAGATTGCTAATAAATTATCCATTAGTATTTGATATATGCTGAATCCATTAGATTTGGAAGTGGGTTGTTAATAGAGCAAATATCTTACTCAAATTTCCAATTAACAAGATTATTTTAGTATACAACATCAAGCTTGAGATTAGAAATAATTTGATATACAATTGATTATTACCAATTAGATAGTATTAATTTTGTTTTAATGATCACGTATAGTTTGATATATTAAAATAGTATTTATTTTTCAGTTATTCAAAATATTCAAATTTTCAAATATTATTAGTATAACGTTTTCTCATAATTTCTATCAGTACTTGTATAATGAATATATTCTGGTCTTGTCAATAATAATGGATTATTCATAATATTCATATTATAAGTTGTTTCTACCATGATCCATATAAATAAATTAATGATACTTTAATTTAGAAGTTTAAGCACAAGTTTAAGTATATTGTTAATTAAATTCAACATAAATTTGCAATTTATGGTAAAAAGTACATAATTTAAGTTGAATCTTCTAATATTAGATTATAAATATTATATACTAATTAATTTTAATAAATTTTGTTTCAAAATAGAATTTAATGATTGAATAGAATTATACCCGTGGTTGGATAAAATCGTAAGAAAATAATTTGAAAATACTCATATTAAATACATAAATTCCTTCTCTTAAAATGTGGCGTTATTATCATATTATCTACTTTTGATAACGATACAAATCATTATGAAAGAATGTAAATATTTCTGAATTATTTCATACTTAAATTGTATATCATAATTTTGGACCAGTGGCGTCTATTTTTTAGATTATAAATTAATAATAGTACTCAAAATTCTATTAATATATTTAACAGTTACATATTTATATGTCTTCTTTTTGATGAATACTCAAAGTTATAAAATAATTTAACTAAAAATGAATTAATAAAACATCATTTTTATCTTTTAATAATTTATCAATATTAACGTATATCATCTAACATTTGGAAATATAAAATATTTAATATGATTTTGAGGATAGATTTAAATAAAATAATTATTTGACATTTATTGATCATATGCAGAATTTTTTTTTCATTTAGGTTATATTTTAATAAAAGTTTTAAAAATATTTATTTAACTTGCATTTTGAATATAAATAAAAATTAAAATTAAATAATTTATAATTAAATTTTTTAATAAATAATTATTGACTGGGTTCAGCCAATTCGATGGCATAAGCAGTTGCAACCTTGCAAAATTCATTAAAATATTCGAAGTCAATATCTCCAATGACATCTTTTTCGGTGTGGTAACCTCTTGCTAACACTGTTTCGGATTGAATGGCGGTCTTGTATCCTTGTTCATAGTAAGAAGCGTGGTCGGAGCAAGCGTAACCACATTTGTCATCCTTAACTGGGTATTTGGTATATGAAGTGATTAAAGTTCTGATAAAACTAGTAAGTGCAGGATCGGTATAATCTGTCATAACTCTCATGGTATTAACTCCGGGAGCTTTATAGCCGACCATATCTTGTTGAAGCATAGCAACTACATTCTTGGCCTTTTTGCGGTAATCCTGAGCAATTGCGCGAGATCCTTTGAGACCAACTTCCTCGGCAGCGTAGAATTGAAGTTCAATGGTCCTTTGGGGTTTGAAATTGGATGATACTAAACTCTGTAATACTTCCATAAGAAGAGCTGATCCACTACCGTCGTCATCAGCTCCAGGAGATCTTCCACCAGTAGGGTTATTTCTGTTGATCGAGTCCAAATGAGCTCCAAGTACAACTAATTCCTGAGGATACTTATTTCCATTGATTCTTACTATAATACTAGGTTGAGTCCAAGTGTGCTTATATTCTTCAACCGTAATATTTCCATTATACTTTGAGGCGATTTGTTTAGCATGATCGCGAATGAACAAAGCAGCGTCAACACCAGTTTTAGTGCTATAATATCTTGTGTGGAAGTTGGATAAACTAGTTAAAAAGCTCTTGGCACGATTGGTATCCAAAAAACTCTGAGCTTTAACAGTTTGATCTCTGTATTTGATTTGACTAGGGATAACAAAGTTATTTAAAATTCCTGGTAAATTCCTTGGTTCAATTGGATCATCGGTCTTGTCAACAAAATGCTTAGCATCCTTGAGTAATTGATAGAATTCACTTTTGGTAATCCACTTGGCAGGTCCTGATTCAGATAATTGAACCAATCTATATTTTTGATCGGATACTTCCTGAGTATGAATAAAAGAACAAAGTCCTAACGCTAATAAAGAAAAGTTGAATTTCATTATAATAAATGGCGATTTTTGAAATCGATCTGACTTAACTATATTAGTTCAATTCTAATTTATTTATATATAATTAAGATTATTTCGAATTCTAATGTTCAAATTTCAAATGAATTAATAATTAATAATTTATCTTGTATTAAAAGGATTAACTACCGTTTTAGTAAATATTATGAATATTTTTATACTTAATTTTCAAATTATCAATCTTGATATTAAAATTTTAATAAAAATTAATTTAATACTTTGATCTGAATGACTTTATTATGGAATTTTTATCATTAATTAAATTATGACTTTTTACAACACTCAAATTAATTAAAAAATCAATTTATTCAAATTAATATTATATTGAATGGGAAATAAATTCAAATGAGTAATTTACTAAATTAATATAATCATTTGATTCATTAGTGGAAAATCGGACCCATTTCTCTTTAATCTGCAGAATTTTCATTAGAATTTGCAGTTGCTCCTCAAGTGAGATCCGCTCACCTAAATATAGGCATATATCAACCTCTGAAATTATATTTATGACTAAGTGATGCTCACTCTATTCTCGTAATCTTGATAATTTAACCTCATGTTCTTGCTAAAAGTTTCATTCATATATGATAATATCCCTTTCCTTAGCATTGCACTTACACAATCACAGAAGCAAATTAATATACATTTTAGTGTATTATTACGTCATTTTGAATTTGATTCAAATATAATCAAATAATCTAATAAGTAAATCGAATTTTAAATCAGCATTTTATATTAATATTGAAAAATCCTAATTTAGTATTAAAATTATGACCTAAAATTGATATTTAAAATATCACTTTAAATGGATTGAATAATACACTTTCAAAATATTTTTGTAATGTGTTATAAATACTGTATTATGGCCATATTATTTTATTACTATAATTTAAGTAATTAATTGATTAAGAATTTATATCACATTTACAATAATATGTTCAAAATCTGATAAATTCTAAAAATTATAAATTTTAATTTGTTTTCTCAAAGGATTAAAATATCTTTGTAACTTACTAATCAGATTTAATTTGATGTGAACAATATATTATCTAATTTTCATTTTCTTTTTTAAATTAAAAATATATATTTAATTGCTACAATGAATGCCTTTGACACAGTTTTTATTATCATCGGATTCCACTATATTTACAATAGTAGTTCATTATTTTTGAAATAATAACCCTGTTAATAAAAAATCAAATATATCTACCAATTATTATTAATATTTAACAAACAATGGCACACTCAGATAAAACCATTGATAGCTATTTGTTATTTTAACATATTTATCGTTCATTTTGAAAAGTTTTCATTCAAATTTTTCGGTTACAATTTCGTTTTTGTAATATAATATTACAAATGCACGAAAAGAATTGTTGATTATATTAGCAATATCAAAATATTATATAATTTGAAAAACAGTATATCAACTATAAGGATTAGGCATTATAATGTTTATAAAATGTTTGTTTGCAATAGTTTAAATGGCCTGCTTTAACGGATTTAATCACTACTTCAACTATGTTTCTATATTATATCTTTCAATTTGGAGAATTAATCATTTTACTTATTATTTTTGTACCTTTGAAATAATATTTGTCAAATTAAACACCGAATATTGGATGATACTTACAGATAAATATATCACTCTATTGATATCCTATTTTATTGGTATAAAATTGATCATAATAATCATGTGTATTTAAAATAGATATTGACCTTGAAAATTATTTTTAATGTCCAATTGATGATGATTAATCAATACTCTCACAGTATAATATTAGTAAATGAACCGTCACCATTGTAATGTTACAATGATCTACAATATATAATTAGTTCTAAAGATCTAAATAACCCAAAATAATGGAATATTAATTAATTAAGATAAAGTTAGAATATGATTATTAGAGAACTTCGCAATTGTGGTCATATAAAATTTCAAATATTAATAAAAGATATTTCAATATATGTACATAATTGATTTAATTAATGAAATTCAAATATGAATAAATTTTTAACAGCTTTGAACAAATTTCTTATCTCTAATGTAGTAAAAATATTCTAGAAATTAACTTTAATAAACTGAACATAAGGTATATAAGAATATTTCCCAATAATATTTATCACTAAAGCATCTCGCTTAAATTATTAAAAACAAAATGTGGAAAATATATGATAGGATAAACCTTAATAAATAAATTTAGCTTCAATTGTCGTATCAAATCATAATTATATATCATGGTTACATTAGTAACTTATAAAAGAATTAGATAGGATATATTTTTGACTGATTTTAAAAAGTTTCATTAATTTCATAAATCAATTCAGATATTTTTTAGTAAGTGTTTATACTTTTTAATAGAGTAATACTAATTAGTGAATAAAAATCTATCATTTTGATTAATCAATTCAACCCATCTAGAGAACTTGAATTATTGATTCCAGTCTCCAAAATAATATAAACAGTGCCATATTTTAGACACTGTTTAGTAGATTCTGAAAATTCACAATTTTATAATTTTACCTTATATATTGACCTAAATAAAATATTAAATAAAATCAACTATGATATTATCTCATTAAATTAAATTTTTTTATATTAAATATGTAGATTTTATAAAAATAATGTTAAGTTAGTATTATCATCTGAATTTACAATATATAATTTATATTTTAATTCCTTGGTTGATAATTACACTCTCTATATTTGATTAGTTGAAGAAAACATTGAAAAATAGTGAATTTATATGAAAATATTTCGTAAGGTTAATTATCAAGTTGAATTCTTATAAAGGATTGGAGCGGTAATGATTATCGTGACAAGTAGCACACTGAATTAATAATGTATTATTGTATCATAGCTAGAGAAAAATAACTGCACACTTACTTACACAACTATTTTGGTAGTCCAATATTCAGAATTTATAACTAAGTCATTTGGGAGTAATGTGAATATAAGAAACAATAGTATTAATTAACTAGGTTTGAAAGTGATTAAGTGGAATTCAGAGAGTATTGTGTAATAAAATGATCGTGGCCTAAATATTCTAATATGAGCCTATTGTAATTCAGGAGTAGGTAAGTTAAACCAAATTTTATAAATATCAAAAATTCTAATGTTATATATTATTTTTAAATTTTTTCTATTATTGTTAAAAAACATCATTAAACATCTCCTTTCATTATTGATATTCTACTTTTAGTAATTCTGTGTTTTAGTAAAATTGAATCAAAAACATCTGGTTGGTTATATAACGATGAGAGGCTAGTTTAAATTTTACTTTTTCAGTTTATTTCTATTTCAAAATAGTTTGGACTGGATTTGGCATTTCTCTTTAAATATCTTGCGTTTGCTTTTACTTATAGAAACTTGATTATTGAAAGATTGAGATTGCTTAGCTTCCTAATGTCGTTGGTAAAAAATAAAAACATGTGAGATTTATTGATTATAACTGTGTGCAAAGAGTAATACTGCAATGAAAATCTATAAAAATTAAGGAAAATGATGGGATAGTGGAATTTTTTAATTGACTTCTCTGAAGTGGAGAAATTCAATTGGAAATATTTCAATTACTAAATACATTCAATATATTTTATTTTGATATACCAAGAATATGATTGTAGAAAGACTAGTATTTGAGAATATCATTACAAAATATTCAAACTCTTTAAAATATTTTACTTAAATTTGACTTTTTGTCAAGATGTATCATCAAAATAACTTCAGAATTTTTAAAACAATTTACAAATTTCTTAATATTATAATGATGATATATATTACAAAATAAGTGAATAATATTTAAAATAAGCATATTATAGTTAATGTATTTGAAACTGAGTTGAAATATCACACACTTATTAATATAATTATATAATTTAATATTTAGTTTAATGACATAATTGTTGCAAAAAGATAAAAATATACTTTAATAAATAAATAGATAATTATTGACTTGGTTCTGCTAATTCAATAGCAAAAGCAGTAGAAACTTTAGCAAATTCGTTAAGGTAGTCGAAATCAACATCAGTAATGACATCTCTTTCAGTATGATATCCTCTTGCCAAAGTGGTTTCGAAAAGGAAGCCTGCCTTGTAGCCTTGTTCGTTATAGGCAGCGTGATCAGAGCAAGCGTAACCACATTTGTCGCTCTTGGGGGCATATTTGGAATAGGTTTGAATTAATTTGGTAAGGAAAGCACTGACTGAAGGATCAGTATAGTCGGTAATAACTCTCATTGTATTGACATTAGCAGGTCTGTAGCCAACCATATCCTGTTGGAGCATAGCAACTACATTTTTACCCTTTGAACGGTAATCACGAGCAATCACACGAGAGCCTTTGAGACCAACTTCTTCGGCAGCATAAAATTGGAATTCGATGGTTCTTGCGGGCTTGAAGTTTGATAAAACCAAACTGTTGAATACTTCCATAACAGCAGTTGATCCACTACCGTCGTCATCAGCTCCAGGAGATCTTCCACCAGTAGGGTTATTTCTGTTGATCGAGTCCAAATGAGCTCCAAGTACAACTAATTCCTGAGGATACTTATTTCCATTGATTCTTACTATAATACTAGGTTGAGTCCAAGTGTGCTTATATTCTTCAACCGTAATATTTCCATTATACTTTGAGGCGATTTGCTTAGCATGATCACGAATGAACAAAGCAGCGTCAACACCAGATTTAGTGCTATAATATCTTGTGTGGAAGTTGGATAAACTAGTCAAAAAGCTCTTAGCACGATTGGGATCAAGGTAGCTTTGAGATTTGACAGTTTGATCTCTATATTTTATTTCTGTAGGAATAGCAAAGCTATTGATAATTCTTTGTAAATTTCTTGGTTCAACAGGGTCTTCAGTCTTATCAATGAAATGTTTGGCATCCTTGAGTAATTGATAGAATTCGTCCTTGGTAATCCATTTAGCAGGCTCAGATTCGGATAATTGGACTAATCTGTATTTTTCATCAGATAGTTCTTGAGTATGAACGAAAGAGTAAAGTCCAAAGACTAATAAAGAAAAGTTGAATTTCATTATAATAATATCAAAGTATTCAAATCGATTTTGTTAATTTTTATATTTTTTTTTCAACTCACTATTTATACAATTTTGTATTTACAATTTTATTATAATCAAAGTTTACAGAAATATGATCAATATACATTATATTAACTGAGAAAGTCAAGCACTTCCTTTTAAGTTTATATCTTTAATATATCATTCCTTTATTTTTAATATATAAATACACTATTAAATTTTTAATTTGATTCTATATTTACCTATAATATTTACCACAAAGTCACAAGATTTAATTAAATTTTCATTATGAGAATGCCTAAATAAATTGAAAGATTCATTAATTATTTCCAAATATCGTTGAATTGGATGGAATATATGCTAATCAACCAATTTTACAAATTAGGACAATCATATGTTATATGACTTGTGAACTATTTGAGATTTCAATTTCATATGATGGAATTTTACTGCTCGTTTGCGGTCTTCTGATTTAATCTGCTATTATTTTTATTGCTTAATATGAAAACGTATATCATTTTTCAATTATACATTCGCTATATTTAATTCTTTATCAACCAAATTCATTTTCTTAAGAATTAAATTCTTACTTCATAATATACCAGCTTTAAAATCCAATTATATTTTTACTTAATCCAATGAGTCCATTGACTTAAATTTTGAATAATTAAAACTTCATTTAAAATTTGATTTAACATAAATTGTTTCATTTCTTTTATTAATTATTTAATTAATTTAACAAATATAAATTTTTCATAATCTAAATATAAATATATACAAAATATTTTAAGGGATTTGATATTATTAATTCAATAGAATTATATTCACAATTTCAAAGTCCACATATACCAAGATAATATCACATTTTAATAAACTCACTGACATAAATGTATAAATATTTATATGTAGTTTTATAATTATATTTTAAGTTATTGTATGATATTTCAATAAAACAATTTATCTTTAAACATTTCCTCAATTTAATATTAAAAATTTTAAACATGTGACTATTCGATCAAGTAAATATGATGTACTATTCTACCAATATGGCTAATCAAAATCAATTCAGTAGTTATATTTATGGAAAAATAATCACGACCTAAAACACAGAGAAAAATTTATCCTTATTTCATTTTTATAATTCAGATACAATATAATTATAATGTAGATTTTTTATACCAAATATTATATTTTAAAAAAAATGACATGATGTTGAAGTTATTACATTAAATAATATTAAAAAATATCAATTTAGATATAATGAATTTTCTACTGTATCTTGATTTTCCATTCCTAACTATGTATATTTTACGAATTAAAGAAATAAAATTTTAAATTATTAATTATGTATAAAACTTAAGATATTATCACATTCATTCTATTAAAAAATTTATTAAATATTTGAAATAATACTGAAAACTTAAGGGTCAATAGAATTCATGAGGCTGTAGCAAATTAATTTTCATTGTATATTCAAATCATAATTTCCTTTTCATACTTTTCGGTTTTAATTTTGTATTATATTTGAATATGAAGCCTTTAGTAATACTTGTTATTCATTATTTTTCAAAGTGTTTTATCTAATTGTAAAATAAATAATTATTATAACTAAGTAAAACTGAATTAGTAATGGTAATATTTGAAGCATCATACTTTTTACTTTAATAGATTATTATAAAGTATTTATTCTATGTTATATAAGAATACGATTGAAATTCCTATTATAAGATAATATCTGATATAAATTTATCTATCATACAGAATATATTTAATTTTGTAAAATGTATATAATTTTGACCAATTGATATCTTTTTATTAAATCAAATCAATATAACCATTAAGACTGTATATTATAATATATATAAAAAAATTTATTTTATAAGGAATTAAAAATTCATTGATGAAAGCAAGTATATTGGAATATATAATGATAAAATTAATATTAACTATATTTTATTAGTAAAGTATAACTCAAATTGTTCATTAGGTGATATTATATTTATGATGGAGAATAATCCTGTCAATTACTCAAGAAACTCCGATTACCGCAGGATTCGAGAAGTCACATTGGAGATATCACACCCCATGAACTAGTTGATCCTATTACTTTCCGCCCGTAAGTCATTCATGTCCACAAAAATCAACAATGGAACCTAATATAAGATTATCACAAACAAACTAATAAACACATCTTCTATCTTCATTTTCAAAAGTATACCGTCTCTAAGTTTTTCTCGTAGCCCTCACAAAAGTGTTGAGTCGTGACGAGCGTGAGATATTTACTTTATTCAAAGAACCCGATTCGTAACAAGTCATTTTCACCTACTTTGGTGAACCCCAATAATTTCCCTTAATTACGTGGTAATTTATCGTTTACCACTGGCGATTCCCCGTTTAAGCTCGTAAAGCCCATTGTTGTCAGTGTTAACACCCGACATTTAATTATATATAATTATATATAATTATATTATTAATTGATATTAGACTTATTATAATACTCATTAGTAAACATATAATTATATATTTTGTAACATTTAATGAGTATCAGAGTTCTAATAGCTTTAACTAATTATTTAGCTTTATTTATATCATTTGGTGAATTTAATATCAACTGTTAAGTGATATAATATTTTTAATAAATATAGATTTAATAACTTCAATTAAGATTTAATACAATATTAATTATCAACTATTGCTTATTATTAAAGACCATTTCAATTCATAATTTTTTAAAGAATTTAATTAAATGATATTAAAATATTTATTTATTTGTATTATGATATATCCCTTTTATATAATAATTAATAGATATAAAGTTTAATATAAATTTAACATGAATTTTTTATTAACAATTAATAAAATTTTTAAATAATTATATTTATATTTGAGAAAAGATTTTCAATATTTAAATAATAATTAATGTAAAATAATTTTTTTATATTTTATTGTTTTATTTTTAGTATAAATATTTACTCATAAAAAATAAAGAAATATTAATATATCTTTTTTTAATAAATTTATAATTCTTATGAAAATGATTTTTATTGATTAAAAAATATTTCTATAATGCATTATATTAATAATATTTTAATAAAAAATTAAATAAATATTTTTATTAATTGAATTTGGTTTAAAATAAATTTATCTATAATAAGGATATTTTTAATAAAACATTATCTAAAAAATGGTTTATATTTTATACTTGAACTTATTTAAGTTTATATAATTAATCAATATTAGTTAAAAAGATGTTATCTTGAATTTCTATTGACTTTATTTAATAAACTTATTTTTTAATAGATGTTCTATATCTTGATTATATTAATATAATATTATTATTATTTCTAACTAATTTAAATTATAAGTCAAATAATTATAGAATATAAGATATTTGAAATCAATCTTTAAAAGCTTCCAAAAGACCTTTGTCAATTAAAATATTAAATTATATTGATTTTTAAAAATTTTTTAAATAGATTTTATTATAATTATATAGTTATAAAAATATAGAGTCTATAATAAATAATATGATTTAATATAATATTATATTATTTTTATATAAAATAATTTATCTAATAGATTATATTATAGATAGGAACTTGTATATATAAATATTGATTTTAGATTAGACATTTATAAATTAAATATAAATATGAGATAAAATTACTATATAACTCAACTATTGAATTGAAACAAAATCAAAATTTTTATTAATAAAAATACTCTAACTATCAATTAATACAACCAACCTATATATTTAGAAATTAAAAATTATTTTCTTTTTTTAATTCAAGAAGAATATTTTATTAATTGATTTTATATTAATAATCAAATAAAATAACAAAGTTAATTAAGATAAATTAAATATTATTAATATATAATATTCCTTCAAATCAAAATAATTTATATATAAAATCTTGATAAATATTATTTTATAATATTCTATATATTGTAAGAATAATATAAAAATTATTTTTTTTTCATTTAATATTGCTTTTTGATATTATTCATAATAATAAAATATCTTAAATTATATAATTAAATTATGAATCTAAAAAATAATGAAAAATTTATATAAATAAAATATTGCTTTTTATTAGTAACTATGATTTTTAATATTATTATAAATTATAATAGAAATAATAATTATATTATAGCAATAAAATATTTGATATATATATCATAATTATTAAATAATAATATTGCTAGATTTTATATAAAATATGTTAAATTATAATAAAAATTAAAAATATTATATTTATAATCATTTTATATTTTATAAAAATGTTATATTACACTTTATAAATCATAAATCTTAGAGAGTTTTATAATCATTTTCATTATAATTATTATATTACTTGGGCTATTTTAACCTTAAATAATTACCAAGTTATTTAGACAAATAATAACATAAAATATTTAATTATTTTCTAAATGTAAAATAATTTAATTATGATTATTTTTTTTTGAATTTCAAATTAATATTAATAATTCCAAATTTACAATAATTTATAGATGGGTTCTATATCAATTAATATTTTCAAATAACGATTAATAAATGTTTTTATTATAAATTAAATTTATACTATGAATATCTTAAAACCAAAAACAGATCTTTTATTTATAAAAATCAGGTTTATATTTACTTCGATAGGAATATTTAGCTTCTTAAAAATTTTGTAAAAATATTATACATAAAGAGATGAATATGAAAATACTATTATATTTGACACCAATTTAGAGTAAATTATATAAAACTCTAAATTCAAGCTTATAAAGCTATGTGTATTTGTAATTAAGAATTATTAAACCTTGCTACATGATTTCTGATTTAAATTACTCATCAATATATAATTTAATTTATATAACGTATTAACTATTATAAATCTTAAAATATTGAAGAATATTTAATATGTTGCATTGGTTATAATAAGCCTTGGCCATGATACTAAAAGTTATAATAATTACATTATCAGACAAAACAATATGTTTTTTATTTAAATAGCTTAATAAAATTAATATATTTGATAGCATTATGAGTATTGAAATTAATTGATAACTTTGCAGTTTTGAATTTAATAATCCAACCACCATATTGCTAATAATTAAAAATAATATAGAATTATACTAGTGTTTTCTTAGGGCAAGGTTTATTCAAGTTAAATCAAGTAAAAATAAGTTTAGATGCATGTCCTGCTTTGTATCTTAGGTCTGTTTAGGTTATTTATATTCATGTAATTATATAATTTAAGGCACATATAAGATTAGTGCATAAGTGTAAATGGAGGTTGCATTAATAATTGCAATTAAAGATTAGGTTAAATAGAAATAGCATTGGATTGGGCATAAATCTCTTATAGGATTTGCTTAACAAAATTGGTTTATTCAAATTTGATATATGATTCTTTTGATTTCAGTACATAATAAATTCATGTTTTATAATTTAATATAACAGATGATATATTTCTGTTATTTTTCAATTATAATAATCATTTCATTTTTTAATGATAATATAAATATCTTTTTTTATTAACTATAATATATACTGTTTTTATTCAAAAACCTCAAAGAAAATTACGAAATAGAGATAAACAAGAGAGTTTATTTGTTAAGTAATAAATGTTTGCTCAGTCAGCATATTATTGACTAGAATTGTATTTAAATGACTAATGATCTATTCAATTAAATTAAATCAAAATGGATATAAGTTTATTTCACAAATTAAATTTGAACTGGTTCTGCTAATTCGATAGCAAAAGCTGTTGAAACTTTAGCAAATTGATTAAGATAATCAAAGTCGATATCTTCAATAACGTCTCTTTCAGTATGATATCCTCTTGCCAACACAGTTTCGCAAATATGACCTGATTTATAATTTTGTTCATTAAACGAAGCATGATCAGAGCAAGCGTAACCACATTTGTCGTTCTTGGGGGCATATTTGGAATAGGTTTGAATTAATTTGGTAAGGAAAGCACTGACTGAAGGATCAGTATAGTCGGTTATCACTGCCATTGTGTTTACGTTAGAAGGTCTATAGCCAGCCATATCTAGATTAAGCATAGCAACTACATTTTTACCCTTTGAACGGTAATCACGAGCAATCACACGAGAGCCTTTGAGACCAACTTCCTCAGCAGCATAAAATTGAAATTCAATTGTCCTTTGTGGCTTGAAATTGGATGATACTAAACTCTGTAATACTTCCATAAGAAGTGTTACTCCACTACCATCGTCTGAAGCTCCGGGAGATCTTCCTCCTGTGGGATTATTCCCATTGATCGAGTCTAAATGAGAACCAAATACAACTAATTCCTGAGGATACTTATTTCCATTGATTCTTACTATAATACTAGGTTGAGTCCAAGTGTGCTTATATTCTTCAACCGTAATATTTCCATTATACTTTGAGGCGATTTGCTTAGCATGATCACGAATGAACAAAGCAGCGTCAACACCAGATTTAGTGCTATAATATCTTGTGTGGAAGTTGGATAAACTAGTCAAAAAGCTCTTAGCACGATTGGGATCAAGGTAGCTTTGAGATTTGACAGTTTGATCTCTATATTTTATTTCTGTAGGAATAGCAAAGCTATTGATAATTCTTTGTAAATTTCTTGGTTCAACAGGGTCTTCAGTCTTATCAATGAAATGTTTGGCATCCTTGAGTAATTGATAGAATTCGTCCTTGGTAATCCATTTAGCAGGCTCAGATTCGGATAATTGGACTAATCTGTATTTTTGATCGGATAGTTCCTGAGTATGAATAAAGGAGAAAAGTCCCAAAGTTAATAAAGAGAATTTGAATTTCATTTTAATAACGCAACAATATAAGTCAAACTATCAATACAAGATTGAAATCATCTCTGGTATATTTATACTCTATCATCAATCAAATTCTACCAAATTAGTTTGACAATTTGATTATTAGATTTCAAGTATCAACTACTTTTTCGCTCGATATCCTATATTTAATTCCATTATTTTTAAATCAATCCAATAATCTAATACTTTTGAGCTAATATTCTAGAATATATTTAGAGTATTAACCTTGTACTAAAATTTTGTTCGATTAAAATATAATTGAGGTAAATTCAAATTCGTTTAATTTTTAGAAATATTAATTTATTAATTGTGCAATTAAACCTGATTTTGAATTTATCATATTTAAACAATGTGCTAGTCTATGAAAAAAAATTTAAATTTGTATATCACACTAAGAAATTTGGCCGACCTGATCTATTGCTGTTTGATTTTATTCTATTATTTTTGATATCGATATTAAACCAATTGCTGAAAATATTTATATATTTGGTATATATTTCATAATTAACATCTCTATTGGTTAATATCATTATCCGAGACCTTAATTTGAATTGATTCTTTTACCTGCTAAAAATAGGACCATTATTTAAATATCAAATGTAACTCATATAATTGATGAATATTATAATATGATTCAGACCCCTTATTTCATATTAAATAGTTATTTATTAGATTAATTGATCATTTAATTTATACCCATTAATCATTTTTAATAATATTAATTTACATAACCCAATTATGCTACGTTGATTGTATAATACGTTTAGAGGTAAATGTATAACTTAATTTGTCATAGTCATAATTTTCTTTGAAATACACTCAAATATGTATATTATTAAATAAACAAAAATATATTATTAATGGAAGGCTGTAGAATCATTTTGTTTTATTAGTCATATGAAATTCATTTAATTTATTCCAAATCTGTAAGTTTCAAAATCTTATTCGTTATATTTGATTTTTTTTCCGTAATAATTATGTGGTTATATTCCTCTAATATTCTCTGGTAACAAAAAGTAAATATGAATACTTTTTATTATATTTGTAATTCCATAATATTAAAAATTTCAAAAATAAAGCAAAATTATATTTTGATGAATAAATTGTTAAAATATATTTTGAATGTCTATTATTTAATGCAAATATTTTGAACAATGGATTAACTTTTCAAATTATTTTATTTATTAATAAAGAAATCTAATACTACTGTAATGCGATTTTTCTGAGATTTCATTAAGTTTTTTCTGTTTTTTTTCACTCTCTTTAATCAAATATAATATTTTAATCAGTTTGATTTATTTTAGTTTGATTCATTTAGACAACATTTTATACGATTAATATTCAATTTAATATTCGGTATTATCAATATCAACATTCTCAAGTCCAAAATTGAATTATTGCAAACAATAGTAATCTCATAAATTGATATATATTATATTGGAATCAATTAAGCAACTAATTTTTACGACAACATTATTTTCATAATCAATGGCCATAAAATATATTCAATCTATAATTCTAATTTTTCAATTCATTTTTTTAAATATTTAATATCATTACATAATATAGCAAATTAATATATTATGGATTATTTTTTGAAATTTATATGTATATAAATGAGTCATATATGAAGTTAAACAATAACTGAAAATATGCTATAAAAATGATGGCAAGTATTTATTTAATTAATATCCACGTATTACTCGTGATAAATTTGGCCATAAAGTTTGTTTTCTACAAATTAATTTGTACCCAAAATTGTAAAATTTGGAATTTAATGAAATTTTGATTAAGTTTGTATTTTTGCAAATAATCAAAAATATCATCAGTATTTCTCCATAATTATTACCAGACGAACACTGATAAGTATTTCCTTTTCAATATAATACTTTTATATTATTTTTTCTTGAAACTACCATATAAAGAAATTTCCTAATATTTAGAACTTAACTTGTGAATTGATACTATTCAATAATGAATTATCATATTTGGTATCGAAAATTTTAATGCACTATTGCTATAGTGCATACTAAAATACATATATTTCATAGTGGAATATTACTTATATCTTTATATTTTTCTATTCCTACTACTGATATCCTAAATTTTAATAAGCTAATTGAATTATTTTAATCAATTCTTTTCAAATTAATATTAATTATAAATTTGTGAAATGTATTTAAGAAAAAATAATTAATAGATATTATTACACCTAACTCAAATAATCAATTATTATATATTCATATTTTATCTGAAATTTCTTTAACCCTTCAACATCAATATATTAGGAATTAATGTATCTGTCTCATTACCAGACTCTCAGCAAAATTTAGTGTTCTTCATTAATTATTACACTTGAATCAATGATATAGATATAAGTACAAGTAATTTTATAATATTAGATACTTATATAGGTAATATAGCGATAATATATGAGCTGCTTTTATAATGGTAAGTAATTTACTAATATTGTTGGTTTGATGGATTTTGATATACAATCATTTTAAATCGTGATGGTTGGTCAATCAATATAATTTTATAATTCTCAAAATGAATTTAAAACTATGATTTTGGCAATTCAATAATTATATAATATTTAATAAATACATTGATAAGGATATTTATTGTTATTATTAGTAGGGAATAATGTTTAATATTTAAGGTGGAACTTGAATTATATTAAGGTATTATATCATTTGTTATATCTTACCCTGAAATAAATTTATAATTAATATAATTAATTAAATATAATTTATAAAATCAATATTTATGTTTTTTAAAAAAATCTCTAACTTTGAATTTTAAATTAAATATATTTTGAAAACTGATTAAAATCTTTAACTTATAATTACAAAATAATTTAAAAAATAAATATCATGATAAATCTCTTCAAATATCTATATAAAATAAATTCAATAGTTTTGATAAATTGATTTTATTAAAATATAGGAAAAAAGCAAAAAAAGTTGAAAATTTTATTCAATATTTTGCTATATTTTGATATCTTCATTTTTTTGTTGGTATAGTATTTAATATATCAATAAATAATAATTGGATATTATATTTGCAACTATAAAATATAAGTATTATAATTTTAATATATTTAAATATATAGACTAACATGCAAAAATGATTTATAAAATCAAAATCACTTATATATTTATCTTAATTTATATAATTCTTAATAAATAAATTTAAATTAAAATATATAATTTACTTATATTTTTGATTATAACTAATTATATTTGATTATATTTTATTAACTATTAGTTAATATATTAAAACTTAAAATTTAACTAAAATGAATTATAAATTTATAGGTTTATAAGTTAAAAGGATATAAA
>JNEM01013410.1:0-16899 GCA_000697335.1 Conidiobolus incongruus B7586
GTTCAAATATTATCTATTATAATGATTTCTTTATAAAATCACTATTTTAGGTTATATTTTAAATTTTCTATTTAATTATAATTATTTTAGTTATTTTAAGCTATTGTTGAATCTATATATTATATATTTTATAATTTTATTAATTTATTTATAATTAAATTTTAATATATAGTTTAATTATATATTTAATATTAAATTACCTAGATAATAATTAAATTAAATTAAAACAATATTTTATATTATTAATAATAAAAAGATTAATAATCAAATTAATCCTTTATATTTAAATATTTTTTAAAATATCTTTTTAGTTTAAATATAAAAAATTTGATAATATATGTTAATTTCAAATAAAAGTATATTTTTATAAGCTGTTTACAAATCTTAAATAATTTTAAATGGTTTATAATATAGTTTTAGTAAAATTATATTAACAGACCTTTAATAATAATTATTTAATATATATATAATTTAATATAGCCATAAATTTTAATTAATAAATAATTATTACTAATATATATATATATATATATAGTTTAAAAATATTAATCTTTTTATATATTTCAATTATAATATATTACTCAAAATTAACATAATATTTGAAAATTAAGAAATTAAAATATTTGACATATTTTCTTTCCAAACTAATAATTTGAATTTATTGAGTCAGATATAATATTTGTATAATTCATAATTTTTTATCAGTTAAAGTCTGGAACATTATTTAAAAAATATATCAAAAACTTAAAAAAAAATAAAAAAGGATTTTTACCAATTATTTATATACCTTTGATATATAGCTATTACCTAGAATACTGTGGAAAAATTGTTTAACAACATTATTATGATATCAAATTATATATTGTCACAAGTCAGGTAACTCTCCTCTACCCAAGTATTTTTACTTAAACCTAATGTTAAAGTCATTTCTCCCACGCATACCATCTGCTCCCGCTCTATCTTTTAATTGGCCGATGTTGTAAGTCACCGGAGAATCTCATGAATCACCTTACCCAACTCACTCTATATAAAACCCGAAATTAGAGCTATTCTCAAAGAGACGAGTTCGATCTGGGTCCTCCCAGCTATTTGACCTAAATCAATAGACCTCCTATCACCCTAACACTTACCTGCAATTCCCTAGATCTCTCTCTTTTATCTAAACTACTCTGGACACGGCTTCACCAAGAGGTTTTAATATATTGAAAATTTTTAATTAATTGAAAAATTTCAAATTAATTTATTCAAAATTTAAATGTAATTAAAATTCTAATCAATCATTTTATTAAATGACTAATTTCCAAATACAATTTGAAAATTATAAGTTATATTATTAATTTATTCATTGATCGGCAATTCTATGGCAAAAATTAAAAACTCTGATCTATTTCATTGATTATTTTTTTTAAAAAAAAACAAATATTGTCAAATTGGGAAAATTTATTTTAAATCCATAAAATAATATACATAATTAAAATTTTTTGAATTCTTTAGTCATTAAATTAATAGAGAGAATATTAAATTAATATTTTATTCATTAAAACACTGTTTTTAATCTTCATTCAATAAAAATTTTATACAAAAATGAATAATTTTAGTAGTAAATAAATTAGATTTACCATTCTATTAATATTATTGTTAATTATTAAAAAAGTGGTTTCTATATTTAGCAACTAATACTGCTTACCAAATTGGGTAATTGTTGGGGTTTAAACTTGCCCCATTGGGAGGAATCCTGTAAAAGGATATAAAGTATCAGGCAAAAGAGCCAAAAAGATAAGTAAAAGATAAAGAAAGAGTAAAGTTAATAGAAATAGAGGAGTGGGTTTATTTAAAAAAGTCAGATAGTTTAAATATTTCAAACTCATTAAACAATAGCTTATAAAATAGATTATCTAGAATATCACCAGTTTTTAAAACAAGGAGTTAAAATACTCCCTCATAATACTACAAATCTCATATCAGTTGATATTTTGAATCTAATATATCACTATGTTTAAAAACAAACTAAATATTACAACTTTGTTAGCCAAGAACTTTATATTTGTAAGGTGATTATTATTAAAAGAAACTATTTAAGATCATTCTATTAAATGAAATATACTATTCAATTTTTGAATTCATGCAATTAAATAATTTCAATAATATCACTAGATCAGCATAAAATATAATGAAACCTTGAACAAAAAGTTTACCAATGAGTTGATATTTACTAGTTAAATAATAATTTCGATGATGTATTTAAAGGTTATTGACAAAGTTCTATCGTAATTATCCTTAAAAAATGAAGTTGGCCAAATTAATATTAGGATTTTTAGGATTATTCCTAATTTTAGTTTCAACAGTAAAATCCGATATTAAATCTTTAAATATTGTATTATCATCAATCTTTGGGAGTAGAAGTCATGTTAAATATCTTTTCGAAATCTCAAAAATTTTAAGAGAAAGAGGTCACCATATTATTTATGCCGCATCTAAAGATAATTTCAGATTTAATACGCCTTATAACTATACCCTCTATGACATTGGAATAAGCAATGTGGAGAACGACAACAACCTGAAGTCGATTAACTTGGAAGATTGGACTCAGAAGCCTTTGAATACAATTTTACATGTTTATACTCAACAAATTCTTCAATCTTATGAACATTCTTTTGTAAATTACGAAAGATTATTTGAAACCGAAAAAGTAGATTTAATTATCTGCGATTTCATTACCAATGTTTGTATAGAAGCTGCTAGAAAACATTCTGTCCCATTGATTATAGGATTTCAAGGACTACCCTGTAGTATAGCAGATGCTACTTATATTACTGAAGTTATGGACAACTCCCCAGTAACTACTGAACATTTTAATTTCTTCGAAAGATTTGGAAGGTTTATTATTCTCCATCTGTATAAATTTTATACTGTATACCCATTTATTGGTAAAGTGAATCAAGTTCGTGAAAAATATGGAATACCATATAGTCCTAATATTTGGGGTTCGCTTGAAGAAATAATGAAAATTTCCAATACTTACTTTGGATTTGAAGAGCCCCGACCTATTCCTTCTACTTTGAAATTAATAGGTCCTGTGATTGATGAAAATTATCCACCACTTGATAATGAATTACAGCTGTTCCTAGATGATCACAAGACAATGTACGTAGCATTTGGATCCGCTGCAATATTAACTCGTCAACTTCTTCAAAAGCTATTGACAGCTATGCAATTAGCCATTGATAGTGGATCAATTGATGGAGTATTGTGGGGATTAGCTAATGCCAACTCTAAAGAATTTCCTCCAACTTACGAAGCCAACTCTAAAATCTACTCAACTGAGAGTATTTTAGATGGAAGTCATCCTTCAATCAAAATTCTCAAGTGGGCTCCTCAAGTCTCGATTTTGAACCATCCAAATACCAGATTATTTCTGTCTCATGGAGGAATTGAGAGTGTTTTCGAAAGTATTCATTCAGGAACTCCAGTTCTTTGTATGCCAATATTAGGTGATCAACCTCGAAATGGTGTTCTTTTGAAGAACAGACTTATTGGAGACTTTGTGGAAACTTGGAAAACTGATTCCCATGAATTATATACAAAGATTAAAGAATTAACCAGAGATGATAACTTGGAATTACAAACTCAACTCAGACATATTCAATCTATCAGCCGTTACAATAATGCGAATCGCGAAGATACCGCTAAGTTTCTGGAACATTATGCTCAATCTGCGAAAACCTGTCGTCAGTTTAAATTCCCTAAGCCCTTTGAAATACCTTGCGAGTTGGAACCTTATATGCAAGCTGATAGTAGAATGCCTTTTGTGAAAGCTTACAACATTGATATTTTATTATTGTTTGCTGCTTTTTCTCTTCCTGTGATATTATTAGGTATATTCGGAATCTATAGACTAATCAAGAGGTTATATTCTAAATATATAATTATAAAGTTAAATAATGAATAGTGGAATTAAATATTTATAATTCGTATAATAGTTATTATCCTGTTATTTTGAATTTTTTTCATATTTTTTTATTGAATAAATCTTGTAAATATTTTTAAATATATTTTTTTAATATTGTAATGATATAATTAAATTTAAAAAAGATTTAATATACATTAATATAATATATTAAGAAATATAAATTGTGTTATTAAATGAATAATCCTGAATTGGCACAATGTTTAAATTTGTTTTTTAAATATAAAATTTTATATTTTATTTTAAAATTATTAAAATAATTTATAATTAATTAAAAATTTAATTTATTTCATTTTATTTATTTATTTTAAAAAAAATTTTTATAGCCTATAAATAAAATTATATAGATTTTAATTAATTTAATGCTCATTAACTTTTCTAGTTTATTAAATTATAATATCTACCATAATAGGAATATTATATTGAAATTATTTTTATATATATCAAATATATGATATAAATTGTTAAAATTACAACTATAATTAGTGGAACTAAATTTGTAATTAAATAATTGAAAATTTAATTTAATTTTCAAGTTAATCAAATTAAAAATATTAAATTCATAGTAAAAAAATTTATTAAATTTTCAAATTATTTGCTTATATATTTAATATTCAACAAAATGATTTTTAAATTTAATATTTAATATTCATTTTTAAATCAAATACAGTATTTTAAATATAATTAAATTGTATATTATATTAACTATTCTTAATTAATTCTAAAAAACCTTCGGGAGATCCTAATTTATCTTGAGTCAGCTCTTTTTTTTACTGAAACTCAATAAAAGACCTATAATAGTTAATATTTTGGAAATTGAACACCATTATAACTTCATGGTGTTTTTGATAAGATGAGTCATAGAATATACAAATGAATTGTTGTAAGCCACATTTTGTTGAAATTCAGTTGTTGTATTATAGTCCATCCATTTATAATTGTTACGTCATAGGTTCTCTATAAAGATTTGAATATATATTATACAATTTATGATTGTATATAAATAACCAATAGATCTAACATTTTTTTAAATATATACTACAAAATATAATATTTAAGTAATAAGGCTTAAAACTGATATATTGACAAATAATATGGTTTTTGGTATTATTTTTTATTAATAATAATGCTGGGGTTTAAACTTGCCCCATTGGGAAAAATCCTGTAAAAGGATAGAAAGTATTAGGCAATAGAGCCAAAAAGATAGGTAAAAGATAAAGAAAGAGTAAAGTTAATAGAAATAGAGGAGAGGTTTATTTAGGAAAGTTGGATGGTTTAAATATTTCAAACTCATCAAACAGTGGCTTATAAAGTGGATTATCTAGAATATCACAAGTTCCTAGAACAAGGAGTTAAAATACTCCCTCAAAATAAGAAAAGCTAAAGTTTATCCAAAAGCTTATTTTTCACTTAAATTACTTTATTCATAATTGTTTAAATAATTCTAATTAGCTTATTTTCAATGAAAATAAGGTCCTTACATATTATTCAAAACTAATACTCTTTATTATATATAACTGGTGATTGTTTAGAAAAATAGTTAATGATTTCTACAATTTCAAAGTACAAAAAACGTAATAAAACTACATCTTATAAACAAAAAACATACTTAAAAAAGTCATAATACTGGAACACATTTGTTTAAAGTGAATTGGCTTAGATTGATAATTAAAGGTAGTAGAGAATATACAAAATTAATTAGTATTTATTTGTTAAGGGTAGCTTTAAATTTCAGTTAAATAGTATTGAATGAATATAATAATGGAATTTAATTAAGAAAAAGATGAATTATTTATATTATTGAGATTATATTAATTTATTCTTGCAATTAAATGAGCTGTTGTGGTAAAACTTTGATATATAACTTTTAAAATATTTAATGTTAAATAAATACATTGACTTATTACGAGAAATTTTACAATTAATTTTTTAATAGTTTATATTTATTTTAAAATATTTTAACATCAGATTACTAGTACATTTTTTTTGTTAGAGCATTGAACCTTATAAACTTTTTAATTCAATTACAAGCATAACCAAAGGAGAGTCCTTTTTATTTTTTGTGGTAGGTTTAAAAATATTTGATTCAATAAATGACGTCTCAACCTAATTTTATCTATGATTTAATAGTGCATAGTGAATATTTTCAATTTATGTAAAGTGCAGACTTTAATTTAAAAGGTGTTCTTATTAATATTTTGTCTCAGAATGAAAATACATTATATCAATTTTTTTTCAAAAAGGATTTTCACAATATAAAATTAAAGAAAATCAAATTTTACTCTTTTAATTAAAAATATACTCAGCTATCAACACGTCTAGGAAAAGCCGCGTCCAGAGTAGTTTAGGTAAAAGAGAGAGATTTAAGGAATTCCAGGTAAGTGTTAGGGAGATAGGGGGTTTATTTGTTTAAGTCAATTAGCTGGGAGGACCCAGATCGAACTCGTCTTGTTGAGGATAGCTCTAATTTCGGGTTTTATATAGAGTGAGTTGGGTAAGGTAATTCATGAGATTCTCCGGTGACTTACAACATCGGCCAATTAAAAGATAGAGCGGGAGCAGATGGTATGCGTGGGGAAAATGACTTTAACATTAGGTTGATGTAAAAATACTTGGTTAGAAGGGGGTCACCTGGCTCGTGACACTATTTTACGAGCTAAATTCATTGTTTCAATAAAGTAATATAAGAACTAAATAGTAAAAAATTTGAAGATATTAATTTAAAATGGATTCTAAGTTATTTATATTGAGTGACATATTTACAATATGATACAATGTAAAATATGATTTTATATATTTATTATTTTAAAATCTCCAAGTAAATAAATTCATAAAGTTTCTCTATATTAGTTATTTTATCTCTGTTTAAAATTTAAATATTTTAAAGTGAAAATTTATATATAAATTTAAAAATATTTATTTAATAATAATTTTGATATATTTAATTAAATTTTTTTTAATCAAATTTTAATTTTTTATTATTAAAATTTTTAAAAAAATTTTTAATTATATAATAATAAATTAAATAAAAGATTAAAAAAATAAAAGAGAATAAAAATGCTATAAGAGTTAATAAAATATCAACATTATAAGCTCTCATAAAAGACATTCTACTATCAGCTTGCATATAAGGTCTCAACTCACAAGGTATTTCAAAAGGCTTAGGGGATTTAAACTGACGACAGATTTTCGCAGACTGAGCGTAATGTTCCAAGAACTTAGCGGTATCTTCGCGATTCGCATTGCTATTGCGACTGATCGATTGAATGTGTCTGAGTTGAGTTTGTAATTCTAAGTTATCATCTCTGGTCAACTCTTTAATTTTGATATAGATGTCCTGTGAGTTGGTGCTCATAGTGTGAACAAAATCACCAATTCCTCTGTTTTTCAATAGACGACCATTGCGATGTTGGTCTCCATAAATGGACATGACTAGAATGGGAGTGCCAGAATGAATACCTTCATGAAGACTTTCAATACCGCCATGGGATAAAAATAACCGGGTATTGTGATGATTGAGAATCGAGGTTTGAGGAGCCCATTTCAAGATTTTGATTGATGAATGGCTTCCGTTTAACATACTCTCTGTGGAGAAAGTTTGAGAGTTGACTTGATAGGTATCAGGAAAATCTTTAAAGTTAGTGTTTGCTAATCCCCAGATTACAGCGTCGATTGATCCGTCATCAATTGCTAACTGCATCGCCCCCAATAAAGTTTGGATAAGATCTTTACTGAGTAATACAATAGAACCAAATGCTACATACATTGTTTTATGAGTTTCTAGAAATTGTTGTAATTCAGGATCAAGTGGAGCGACGTCTTCATTGATCACAGGACCAATCAATTTCAAACTAGCAGGAATAGGACGCGGATCATCAAATCCTATATAGGTCTTAGAAATTTTGAACGCTTCATCCCACGCTCCCCAGGGGTTTGGATTGCTAGGAACCCCATATTTTTTACGAGCTTGGTTGACAGTACGAATCATAGGGATGGCATTATAAATCATGGATATAGGATTAATCACTCCATTTTTGAATCTTTGATAGAAATTCAGCTTTTCAGTAGTTGTAGGTGAATTATCCAGAGTAGTAGTGATGTAAGGGGCAGCTGCAATACGTGAACTGAGACCTTGAAACCCTATCACGAGGGGAATTGAATGCTTTCGAGCAGCATCAGAACAAACTACAGATAAAAAATCGCAAATAACCAAATCCACCTGACGAGTAGTAAATAATACTTCATAATTTTCGAAAAAGTTATCAAACATTTGAATGAATAGCTTTGTAAAGAATTGAGGCATTGTAACCATTGATCTTTCCACCAAATCTTCCAACTTCATATTTTTCATAAAATCCCGAGTATCCATCACTTTATTTCCGATATGGTGAAGTCTAAAGTTATAGGGTTTGTTGTATTTAAAATTGTCTTCGGATGTTGCATACGTAATGTGGTGACCTCTATCTCTTAAAATTTTGGATATTTCCAGCAAATATCTAATATGGCTTCTTCCACCAAAAGTTGAAGAAATTACAATATTTAAAGGTTCAGCAATTTCTGGGATAATTTCATTCGCCCTAATTATATACAATCCAATATAACTGAATAGTAAATTGAATATTTTCATTTTATTAAATATTGGATCAAATATCTTAATAGTTTAAAAAGAGGCAACCTAGATGTTCTTTTTATACCATAAAATCCATAAATCACTTCAATTTTACAAGTTTATTTATCTGATAATCCTAATTTATACATTATATTTTATTAATTATAAAAATTGGATAAATATCGTATTCGATTATTCCATTAAATTAATATAATTTAAAATTTATCAGATTTTTTATATTGACTGAAATTTAATTTAGGTGTAATGGTCGGTCCATTAATAAAATTGTGTTGTTTTATTCAAGATAACAGAGTAGGTGAAATATATTTATTTATCAAAAAGTTTTAAATCCAAAATAAATTAAATATTAAAATTAAAACCATTAAATTACCCAAGAATAATTTTAATTATATTTTACAATTCTATCCTAAAAATATAAAAATTTATATAATTTTATTAGTTTACTGTTATTAAGTAAATAAATTTATTGTATGAATTGGTGAATTTGTTTAATAAACAATCAAAATTGCTCTAGTTACACAAAATGATTGAATATATTATATATTTTGACTAATGTCAGGGATATTTTAAGTCTTATCCCTAATAACTTGTGATATTCTAGAAATTTCATATTCTAAGCCACTTTCTACTATGTTCAAGATATTTAAACTACTTGATTTTTTTCAATAAATGCTCTCCTCTACTATCTTAACTTTTTCTTTTATATTTTACTAACCTCTTGGCTCTTTGCCTAACATTATGTACTCTTTTAAGGGATTTCTTCTAATGGGTGAGTTTGACCAGCTATCACTAATCCTTAAAAAGACTCTAATTTGAATATAATAACTAAATTTTTTATATCAAATGGCATAAATTAAAAAATTTCATAATATTTAATTTTTCAATTAATCCTAATAGTAATTAATCCAATCTTTCAATAAAATAGTTAATATTGCCTTATATTAATTTTTGATAAATATACAAATATAAATCTCAAAATAAAGCTAAAATTTTGAATTTATCTCTTCATTTATATCACATAATAAAGCTTCAAAATATTCTATAATTTATAAGTTAATGGAAAATTTCTATAACTAATTCAAATTATAAATCATCTAAATACCTGATATTTTTCATTAATTTTTAATCATCATATCTGATTCTTTATATGATTATCAATCAAAATAATAACTAAATGAATTAATAATGCAATGATATAAGATTCATATAAAAAATATTTTAGTTATTTTAAATCAAATAAAAATTAATATATATATTTATTATTCATATTTGTTAAATATCATTTTATTAGAAATATTATTAAAATAGTTCATATAATAATTAGAATTTAAGATATACTAATTATAATCAAATCTCACTATTAATAATATCATTAATATAAAATAGATTTCATTTTTCCTTTCAGAACTATAAAAAAACTCTATTATTAAATATACATATAAGTTATCAGTTGTATTTTATAAAAATTCATGGAATATTAAGTGTAAATATATTTTTGAGTTAATTTTACACCCCTAAAGTCTGGCAATTTATGTTAATATAACTAGGATTAAGTTTAGTTGATATTTCAGAATATATATTGTATGTTTTCTGAAAATATAGATTATCAATTTTTAGTCTAAAATAATTTTAATTATTAGACACTGAATAATAATTGCAAATATATTGAATATTAATATTTTTATACTAACAACTTTAATAATTAGAAACTTAACAATTAAGTAGGCTATTTGATTTTAAATAAATCTTAAAGCTATTAAGAGATTATAGATTATTTTGAATCATATATATATATATACACGTTAGGCATTTATTGAAATTTTTTTTTCATATTAATATATATAATTGTCGTATTAAATATTAATTTATCAAGTTTGAAAAGATTAAATATAATTTTCACTCTTTTATAAGTATGATGATAATAAGCTCAAAATATCAAAATCTATAACAACAATTTAAGTATAAATTTTATATTACTTTGGACAATTGTTGTATTCAAAATTAACCATCCAAATTGATTTAATAGTATTAAACCAATATTAATGCTAATTTAATCTGGCTTTGTCAGTCCATAATTAAAGGATGCCCTTTGTTAGATGAATCATTCACTGAATGAACTATATAAATAAGGCTATTAATAAATAACTTATTAACAACCATATTTATTGAAAAAACTTATTGTGAAACACAACACAATCAGAAATCACATATGAAATTTCAAAAATTGATTCAATGCTTAAATTTCAATGAATAGCTTAAATTATAACTAATTCTATTTATTAAGAAAAATTGTACAATTATACATTAACAATTGAATATACTAAATTTTTAGATTGAATATGCAAGTTGTGTATTGTCAAACTATGATAATATATAAAAGGAAGCCCAAAGATCAATATAATATTGGATTGATTTCTGGTATCATTGCATATAATCAGTTCAATTGGAAATTAGGTTTTGATCAATTCTAAACAAGTAATATCTGATATTTAAAAAATAGATAAAATGTTTCCCTCTTTGTTTCAATAATATTTGCATTAGTGAATAAATTGATAAAAAATATTTTATTATTTCTATATAAATAATTATATAAATTTTAAAATTTTAAAATTTGGGACTTTTTTATTTTTTAAATATTTATAAGATTTTATTGTAAAAATAAATATATAAAATAATAAATGATTTGAAAAAAAAGTTTATATTATTGAAATTTAAAATTATTTTTAATATATAGTTTTAAATATAATTAATTATATTTGGAATAAATTATTCTAGCTTCAAAGTTTTTGAATAATCCTTTAAAAATACTTGCTTGGTTATTTGATAGATACTGAATATAGCTATTCCAATAAACCCTAATCCAATAGCTGCAATTGTTAATAAAATATCAAGTTTGTAAGCTTTGATAAATGACATTCTGGAATCAGCTGACATATAGGGCTCTAACTCGCAAGGAATTTCAAAAGGTTTAGCGGGTTTACCCTTACGGCAAATTTTAGCGGACTGTGCATAGTGTTCCAGAAATAAAGCGGCATCTTTTTGTTTTTCATTATTGTGACGGCTTATGGATTGAATGTGCTGAACACGAGCTTGAAGTTCAAAATCATCTTTAGCCAATTCTTTTATCTTATTGTAAATATCATAAGAATCTGCGGTTAAAGTGTTGATAAAGTCTCCAATTCCTCTGTTTTTTAATATACGACCATTGCGATTCTGATCTGCAAAAATTGGATGGCACAAAATTGGAGTCCCTGAATGAATACCTTCGTGAACGCTCTCAACGCCACAATGAGAAACAAATAACCTAGTATTAGGGTGGTGCAAGATAGAAATTTGAGGCGCCCATTTGAAAAGTTTTATCGTTGGGTGAGAATTATCCAAAATACTCTTGGTTGAATAAGTTTTAGAATTCACTGTATAGCTTTCAGGGAAATCTTTGATATTGATGTTTGCTAATCCCCAAATTACTGCGTCGATTAATCTGTTATCCATGGCCAATTGAATAGCTTCCAACAGTCTCCTGATATGCTTGCTATCTAATATTGTAACCGATCCAAATGCCATATACATAGTTTTATGAGTATCAATAAACTGCAGCAATTCTGCACTCAGTGGTGGAACATAATCATTAATCACTGGACCAGCTAATATCAAAGTACTAGGAATAGGACGAGCATCATCAAATCCTATATAAGTCTTGGAAATTTTCATCACTTCATCCCATACTCCCCAAGGATTGAGATTACTGGGGACTCCATATTTGTTTCGAACTTGATTGACTGCACTAATGAGATGCATCGAGCTGTATAATTTATATATTGGAGCAAATACTGAAAGCTTGAACCTTTCATAGAAACTCAGCGTTTCGGTAGTGGTGGGGGAACCATCCAAACTGGGAGTTATGAAAGGTGCACTTGCGATATCGCCATCCAAGCCTTGGAACCCGATAATTACAGGAATTTTATGTTTTCTAGCGGCATCCGAGCATGCACCTAAGAAAAAGTCACAAATGATTAGATCCACTCTTTGAGTAGTGAATAATTTTTCAAAATTTTCAAAAGAATTCTCGAAAGATCCAACGAAAATTTTCTTAAAAAATTCGGGCATGATAGCCATTGGCCTCTCAATTAAATCTTCAAATTTGTTAACTTTCATAAAATCTTTAGTGTTGATAACACTATCACCAATATTATATAAGGTGTAATTATAAGGCTCATTGAATTTGAAATTGTCTTCAGATGTCGCATAAGTGATAGAATGTCCACGTTCTTTTAAAAATTTAGAAATTTCGAATAAGTACCTGATATGACTTCTGCCTCCAAAAGTTGATGACAAAACAATATTTAAAGGTTGAATATTCTTTTGAGGGACTTGATAAGAACAAATTGATAATAATTGAATATAATTTAAAATTAACTTTGAAACCTTCATTGAATTAATTAATTTTGGTTAAAATTTTTAAAGTTTAAAATTTATAAAGGGTATTAATCACTTTTTATATTAACATATATCATTTCTATCATTTTATACGTGATATGACTAATCATTTTCAAATCCCACTTAAATTAATCGGATAAAAGGGATCTACAATTATCAGCGTTTTATTGCGTCAAACAAATTAATTTTAGTGAGTTTTAATGAATTCAAGTTTAATTGTTTTGAATAAAAGTCATCTTGTGTTCTTATTGAACTGATTACATGTGATAATCTTTATTTATTAGTTCAATAAAAAAATAGTGTAATATCACCATAATACATAATAGAATTCGATTTTTGAAATGATAATTTCTATATTTAGTATAATTGAATAAATATCTAGTGTGATACAGATAAAGCAATTTGATATACTAAATAAAATAATCATCAAGAGTATTCGAATAGGTATCTCTGAATATTCTATTGATTAAATATATTTATTATCTTAAAGCATTTATTTTAATAAGAATATTGTTTTAAAAAATTTATATTTTAAAATATTAAAATATAGCATAAATAAGCATCAAACTCACTTTCCAATTTATATGTTTCAAGGAGATTAATTTAGTTGATACCTGTTTATGTGAAAAAATATATCATGACAAGTATAATGCGTTGTATTTGAATTTAACTTTATATGCGATTACGATCAATAATTTGTACTTTGACCAATATTAAGTGGTAAATATTTCTAATTACGATCTTTTCATGTTTTTGATATTATTGAGAAAAATATGTATCGATTATTATGTATTTTAATGATATGACATATTTTACACTATTGTAAAATATTATATAAATGAAATTTGTTATATTAAAATAGCAAAATTGAATGTTTACTTCAGTCAAAAAACATCATACTATACAAAATAAATTTTGCAAGCTTTTTTTACACTGTTGAATCTTTAAATAAGTACAGATTAATATTTTTTATGATAAACAATCTGAGTTGACTCAATATAAAATTTAAATCCCATTTCAATCAAATCTAACCTTATTAAATTACACAATAAATAAAATTATGAGCAATTACTTGCGTTAAAGGAATATAATCAAAAATTTTGTGAAATATTATAATATAAAATTAATTCACTTTCAATTACTCTGAATTACTTCACTTATTATATTCCTTTCAATATTTTGTAATTTATGCACAAAAATTGAATAATTATAATTATTAACCAAGTTAGGCAAATAAATTATAAAAAATATTAAATTGTATGGTTGTAATTAATTATTACTACAAAAGTAATCTCATACATCTAAATTATCAATTAAATATAGAAATTATTATTTCCTTTTATGAACTTAATATAGCTTTTATCAACACTACTACAGGATATTTAGACCAAGTATAAAAATATAGTTAAACCGTTTTCAGGCTATATTAATATTGGTTAACTTGATTATCAGCTAAAATACTGGGACTTATTTTTATTACAATGGAATAATACTTTATCTTAATATTAAAGATAATGTATTAATAAATTATGAAATAATAATGATATTAAAATCAGTATTTTAATTCGGAATATATTGGAAGTTTATCTTAAGAGGGGAAATTTAGCTAATGTAACAAGATTCAAATTTATATATTTTCAAAAAAATTTCATTTTGACTATAATTTAATATAATTAATATATAAACAGTAGAATTTCTAAAATAAAAATAATATTTATTAATATATTTCTTTTGTTAATTATTATAATTATATTGAGTTCGTATAAGAATGTATGTTGTATTAGATCTAAATGTAAATTAAATAATAAATTTCAGCTTGGAAACAAAATAATTCCTTAACTAGTTCAATTGATTGATATATTGTTAATATCCTATTTTATGAATAATATACAAAAAAACTATTGGACATGACGCTGGCTATATCAAGCTTTTTAACAAACATATTTGTGATTAATTGAATTCAGAAATCCTAAATCAAATTCTCATATAATTCATATTTGGGCATTAATCATTAGTAGTTAAATAAATTATGTCAAATAATAATCATGAAATTACTAAAGGAAACTAAATATTTGGATTATCAATTACCTTATCTACTAATCTTAATTATTCTAATTAATTTCGCAATCATTAAAAGAAAATCAAAAAATCAATAAAATTTAAACCATTTTATTTTATTTTTATTTGATAATAAAGATAATATTTTGCATTAGTAAAAAATCTTTTGAAAATTGATAATTTGATAATATTTGAAGGATATATTTCTATAATACAACTATTAACTTTATTGAATTATCTTTTTGATCCTTAGTTATACTTTTAAATTCTGAAATTTTTATTAATATTATTATTATCGAGTATTATTTATAATTTTACTAAGGGTAATTATTGCAAAACCCGATATTTAATTCTATTGATATATTAATAAATTTATATATTTTGAATTAAGCTCACACTAAAGATAATTATCTGAATATTATATTGAATATTGACTATTAAAGATTGATTAAAATTACCATTAAGTGCATTAATCTTTTTATTCTTTCCAATTTGAACAATTTGTTAGCCATCATTAACTTTATAGCAAATGCGATTCAAATTTGGGAAAATTTAATGGCAAAATAAGATTAAATAGATTTATACAAATTTATATAAATATCTGTCCATAATAAGAACTATGTCATAAGTATATTATTGTTATTTAGAATTTGAATCACTATTTAGCATCAATTTTAATGATATAATGGTTGATAATAATAATTTTATTTCCATAATAGGTTTATGGTATATTATCCTAATCCAGTAATAATTTTCCTTGGATATACTATCTGTTTTTGGGAATATGTATTTTTACTTTTAATTACTTTCAAAATTTTACTCTTTAAACTATATTAAAATATATACAAATACAATCAATCAATCAATCAAAATTGCTTTATTCTGAAAAAAATCAATTTAAAAATATTCAATTTAAAATTGAAAATAAAATTATATAAATGAATATTCATTTGTTTTCAAGTTATAATTTTTTTGAAAATATATATATATAGATTGATATTAACTATAATATGAAGATCTGAAAATTTTATTTAAAATAAGGTGATGGACATGAAATGGATTTTTGCAATATATTAAAATAAAAAAGTTTTAAATATTATTATAATATTTATATTATATAATATGGAAAAATTATTTTGAAAAATATATTAAATTTATTACTATGATTGAAACTAGATAGTCTATAAATAGATATTAATGATTTTTTTGAACATCATTTTATCAAGTATATAGTAAATAATATTATATTAAATATTTCATATTGTTATTATAGAATATATTAAAAAAGATATAATATTAAGATTATAGTTTATAATTAACATTCTGCACTTTTATTCATAATTCTTAAAATCTATAATATATATTTTTAATAAAACTATTAATAATGAAATTTTCATTTATTTTTTATCAGTTTATATTATAAAAAATTATATTTGAATCATAATTCTAATAATCTTTATGTATAATAATAGATGATTAGTTTTAAAGTATTTAAAATATAAAATAAAATTATATTGTTTTTAAAAAAGTTATTTTCAGATTTAATATATATTATTAAGTGTTATATTTTAATATAAATCCTAAAAGTAAAAAAGTATATAATTTTGAAATTTTTTGATTATTATCGATTTGAAAAATTTTGATTTAATATATATATATATATAAAATAATAATATTAATTACAATCATAAATAATCTTATATATAAATGAATATTTTAATTTACAGTTATAACTTATTTTATCAAATCATAACTATTTGAAGATATATTTTAAATTAATATAATTGTTTAATAAATATATTATAGT